>JBAIAA010001594.1:0-109430 GCA_037893245.1 Crossaster papposus
GGGAAAGAAGTGTGCATAAGACATATGTAAAGGGAAAGAAGTGTGCATAAGAAATATGTAAAGGGAAAGAAGTGTGCATAAGAAATATGTAAAGGGAAAGAAGTGTGCATAAGAAATATGTAAAGGGAAAGAAGGGTGCATAAGAAATATGTAAAGGGAAAGAAGTGTGCATAAGAACTATGTAAAGGGAAAGAAGTGTGCATAAGAAATATGTAAAGGGAAAGAAGTGTGCATAAGAAATAAACACATGATGTGGGAACAAGCCCTCGAGTTAAATATGTAAAGGGAAAGAAGTGTGCATAAGAAATATGTAAAGGGAAAGAAGTGTGCATAAGAAATATGTAAAGGGAAAGAAGTGTGCATAAGAAATATGTAAAGGGAAAGAAGTGTGCATAAGAAATATGAAAAAGGGAAAGAAGTGTGCATAAGAAATATGTAAAGGGAAAGAAGTGTGCATAAGAAATATGTAAAGGGAAAGAAGTGTGCATAAGAAATATGTAAAGGGAAAGAAGTGTGCATAATAAATATGTAAAGGGAAAGAAGTGTGCATAAGAAATATGTAAAGGGAAAGAAGTGTGCATAAGAAATATGTAAAGGGAAAGAAGTGTGCATAATAAATATGTAAAGGGAAAGAAGTGTGCATAAGAAATATGTAAAGGGAAAGAAGTGTGCATAAGAAATATGTAAAGGGAAAGAAGTGTGCATAAGAAATATGTAAAGGGAAAGAAGTGTGCATAAGAAATATGTAAAGGGAAAGAAGTGTGCATAAGAAATATGTAAAGGGAAAGAAGTGTGCATAAGAAATATGTAAAGGGAAAGAAGTGTGCATAAGAAATATGTAAAGGGAAAGAAGTGTGCATAAGAAATATGTAAAGGGAAAGAAGTGTGCATAAGAAATATGTAAATGGAAAGAAGTGTGCATAAGAAATATGTAAAGGGAAAGAAGTGTGCATAAGAAATAAACACATGATGTGGGAACAAGCCCTCGAGTTAAATATGTAAAGGGAAAGAAGTGTGCATAAGAAATAAACACATGATGTGGGAACAAGCCCTCGAGTTAAATATGTAAAGGGAAAGAAGTGTGCATAAGAAATATGTAAAGGGAAAGAAGTGTGCATAAGAAATATGTAAAGGGAAAGAAGTGTGCATAAGAAATATGTAAAGGGAAAGAAGTGTGCATAAGAAATATGTAAAGGGAAAGAAGTGTGCATAAGAAATATGTAAAGGGAAAGAAGTGTGCATAAGAAATATGTAAAGGGAAAGAAGTGTGCATAAGAAATATGTAAAGGGAAAGAAGTGTGCATAAGAAATATGTAAAGGGAAAGAAGTGTGCATAAGAAATATGTAAAGGGAAAGAAGTGTCCATAAGAAATATGTAAAGGGAAAGAAGTGTGCATAAGAAATATGTAAAGGGAAAGAAGTGTGCATAAGAAATATGTAAAGGGAAAGAAGTGTGCATAAGAAATATGTAAAGGGAAAGAAGTGTGCATAAGAAATATGTAAAGGGAAAGAAGTGTGCATAAGAAATATGTAAAGGGAAAGAAGTGTGCATAAGAAATATGTAAAGGGAAAGAAGTGTGCATAAGAAATATGTAAAGGGAAAGAAGTGTGCATAAGAAATATGTAAAGGGAAAGAAGTGTGCATAAGAAATATGTAAAGGGAAAGAAGTGTGCATAAGAAATATGTAAAGGGAAAGAAGTGTGCATAAGAAATATGTAAAGGGAAAGAAGTGTGCATAAGAAATATGTAAAGGGAAAGAAGTGTGCATAAGAAATATGTAAAGGGAAAGAAGTGTGCATAAGAAATATGTAAAGGGAAAGAAGTGTGCATAAGAAATATGTAAAGGGAAAGAAGTGTGCATAAGAAATATGTAAAGGGAAAGAAGTGTGCATAAGAAATAAACACATGATGTGGGAACAAGCCCTCGAGTTAAATATGTAAAGGGAAAGAAGTGTGCATAATAAATATGTAAAGGGAAAGAAGTGTGCATAAGAAATATGTGAAGGGAAAGAAGTGTGCATAATAAATATGTAAAGGGAAAGAAGTGTGCATAATAAATATGTAAAGGGAAAGAAGTGTGCATAAGAAATATGTGAAGGGAAAGAAGTGTGCATAAGAAATATGTAAAGGGAAAGAAGTGTGCATAAGAAATATGTAAAGGGAAAGAAGTGTGCATAAGAAATATGTAAAGGGAAAGAAGTGTCCATAAGAAATATATAAAGGGAAAGAAGTGTGCATAAGAAATATGTAAAGGGAAAGAAGTGTGCATAAGAAATATGAAAAGGGAAAGAAGTGTGCATAAGAAATATGTAAAGGGAAAGAAGTGTGCATAAGAAATATGTAAAGGGAAAGAAGGGTGCATAAGAAATATGTAAAGGGAAAGAAGTGTGCATAAGAAATATGTAAAGGGAAAGAAGTGTGCATAAGACATATGTAAAGGGAAAGAAGTGTGCATAAGAAATATGTAAAGGGAAAGAAGTGTGCATAAGAAATATGTAAAGGGAAAGAAGTGTGCATAAGAAATATGTAAAGGGAAAGAAGTGTGCGTAAGAAATATGTAAAGGGAAAGAAGTGTGCATAAGAAATATGTAAAGGGAAAGAAGTGTGCATAAGAAATATGTAAAGGGAAAGAAGTGTGCATAAGAAATATGTAAAGGGAAAGAAGTGTGCATAAGAAATATGTAAAGGGAAAGAAGTGTGCATAAGAAATATGTAAAGGGAAAGAAGTGTGCATAAGAAATATGTAAAGGGAAAGAAGTGTGCATAAGAAATATGTAAAGGGAAAGAAGTGTGCATAAGAAATATGTAAAGGGAAAGAAGTGTGCATAAGAAATATGTAAAGGGAAAGAAGTGTGCATAAGAAATATGTAAAGGGAAAGAAGTGTGCATAAGAAATAAACACATGATGTCGAAACAAGCCCTCGAGTTAAATATGTAAAGGGAAAGAAGTGTGCATAAGAAATATGTAAAGGGAAAGAAGTGTGCATAAGAAATATGTAAAGGGAAAGAAGTGTGCATAAGAAATATGTAAAGGGAAAGAAGTGTGCATAAGAAATATGTAAAGGGAAAGAAGTGTGCATAAGAAATATGTAAAGGGAAAGAAGTGTGCATAAGAAATAAACACATGATGTGGGAACAAGCCCTCGAGTTAAATATGTAAAGGGAAAGAAGTGTGCATAAGAAATATGTAAAGGGAAAGAAGTGTGCATAAGAAATATGTAAAGGGAAAGAAGTGTGCATAATAAATATGTAAAGGGAAAGAAGTGTGCATAATAAATATGTAAAGGGAAAGAAGTGTGCATAAGAAATATGTAAAGGGAAAGAAGTGTGCATAAGAAATATGTAAAGGGAAAGAAGTGTGCATAAGAAATATGTAAAGGGAAAGAAGTGTGCATAAGAAATATGTAAAGGGAAAGAAGTGTGCATAAGAAATATGTAAAGGGAAAGAAGTGTGCATAATAAATATGTAAAGGGAAAGAAGTGTGCATAAGAAATATGTAAAGGGAAAGAAGTGTGCATAAGAAATATGTAAAGGGAAAGAAGTGTGCATAAGAAATATGTAAAGGGAAAGAAGTGTGCATACGAAATATGTAAAGGGAAAGAAGTGTGCATAAGAAATATGTAAAGGGAAAGAAGTGTGCATAAGAAATAAACACATGATGTGGGAACAAGCCCTCGAGTTAAATATGTAAAGGGAAAGAAGTGTGCATAAGAAATATGTAAAGGGAAAGAAGTGTGCATAAGAAATATGTAAAGGGAAAGAAGTGTGCATAAGAAATATGTAAAGGGAAAGAAGTGTGCATAAGAAATATGTAAAGGGAAAGAAGTGTGCATAATAAATATGTAAAGGGAAAGAAGTGTGCATAATAAATATGTAAAGGGAAAGAAGTGTGCATAAGAAATATGTAAAGGGAAAGAAGTGTGCATAAGAAATATGTAAAGGGAAAGAAGTGTGCATAAGAAATATGTAAAGGGAAAGAAGTGTCCATAAGAAATATGTAAAGGGAAAGAAGTGTGCATAAGAAATATGTAAAGGGAAAGAAGTGTGCATAAGAAATATGAAAAGGGAAAGAAGTGTGCATAAGAAATATGTAAAGGGAAAGAAGTGTGCATAAGAAATATGTAAAGGGAAAGAAGGGTGCATAAGAAATATGTAAAGGGAAAGAAGTGTGCATAAGAAATATGTAAAGGGAAAGAAGTGTGCATAAGACATATGTAAAGGGAAAGAAGTGTGCATAAGAAATATGTAAAGGGAAAGAAGTGTGCATAAGAAATATGTAAAGGGAAAGAAGTGTGCATAAGAAATATGTAAAGGGAAAGAAGGGTGCATAAGAAATATGTAAAGGGAAAGAAGTGTGCATAAGAACTATGTAAAGGGAAAGAAGTGTGCATAAGAAATATGTAAAGGGAAAGAAGTGTGCATAAGAAATAAACACATGATGTGGGAACAAGCCCTTGAGTTAAATATGTAAAGGGAAAGAAGTGTGCATAAGAAATATGTAAAGGGAAAGAAGTGTGCATAAGAAATATGTAAAGGGAAAGAAGTGTGCATAAGAAATATGTAAAGGGAAAGAAGTGTGCATAAGAAATATGTAAAGGGAAAGAAGTGTGCATAAGAAATATGTAAAGGGAAAGAAGTGTGCATAAGAAATATGTAAAGGGAAAGAAGTGTGCATAAGAAATATGTAAAGGGAAAGAAGTGTGCATAATAAATATGTAAAGGGAAAGAAGTGTGCATAAGAAATATGTAAAGGGAAAGAAGTGTGCATAAGAAATATGTAAAGGGAAAGAAGTGTGCATAATAAATATGTAAAGGGAAAGAAGTGTGCATAAGAAATATGTAAAGGGAAAGAAGTGTGCATAAGAAATATGTAAAGGGAAAGAAGTGTGCATAAGAAATATGTAAAGGGAAAGAAGTGTGCATAAGAAATATGTAAAGGGAAAGAAGTGTGCATAAGAAATATGTAAAGGGAAAGAAGTGTGCATAAGAAATATGTAAAGGGAAAGAAGTGTGCATAAGAAATATGTAAAGGGAAAGAAGTGTGCATAAGAAATATGTAAAGGGAAAGAAGTGTGCATAAGAAATATGTAAATGGAAAGAAGTGTGCATAAGAAATATGTGAAGGGAAAGAAGTGTGCATAAGAAATAAACACATGATGTGGGAACAAGCCCTCGAGTTAAATATGTAAAGGGAAAGAAGTGTGCATAAGAAATAAACACATGATGTGGGAACAAGCCCTCGAGTTAAATATGTAAAGGGAAAGAAGTGTGCATAAGAAATATGTAAAGGGAAAGAAGTGTGCATAAGAAATATGTAAAGGGAAAGAAGTGTGCATAAGAAATATGTAAAGGGAAAGAAGTGTGCATAAGAAATATGTAAAGGGAAAGAAGTGTGCATAAGAAATATGTAAAGGGAAAGAAGTGTGCATAAGAAATATGTAAAGGGAAAGAAGTGTGCATAAGAAATATGTAAAGGGAAAGAAGTGTGCATAAGAAATATGTAAAGGGAAAGAAGTGTGCATAAGAAATATGTAAAGGGAAAGAAGTGTCCATAAGAAATATGTAAAGGGAAAGAAGTGTGCATAAGAAATATGTAAAGGGAAAGAAGTGTGCATAAGAAATATGTAAAGGGAAAGAAGTGTGCATAAGAAATATGTAAAGGGAAAGAAGTGTGCATAAGAAATATGTAAAGGGAAAGAAGTGTGCATAAGAAATATGTAAAGGGAAAGAAGTGTGCATAAGAAATATGTAAAGGGAAAGAAGTGTGCATAAGAAATATGTAAAGGGAAAGAAGTGTGCATAAGAAATATGTAAAGGGAAAGAAGTGTGCATAAGAAATATGTAAAGGGAAAGAAGTGTGCATAAGAAATATGTAAAGGGAAAGAAGTGTGCATAAGAAATAAACACATGATGTGGGAACAAGCCCTCGAGTTAAATATGTAAAGGGAAAGAAGTGTGCATAAGAAATATGTAAAGGGAAAGAAGTGTGCATAAGAAATATGTGAAGGGAAAGAAGTGTGCATAAGAAATATGTAAAGGGAAAGAAGTGTGCATAAGAAATATGTAAAGGGAAAGAAGTGTGCATAATAAATATGTAAAGGGAAAGAAGTGTGCATAATAAATATGTAAAGGGAAAGAAGTGTGCATAAGAAATATGTAAAGGGAAAGAAGTGTGCATAAGAAATATGTAAAGGGAAAGAAGTGTGCATAAGAAATATGTAAAGGGAAAGAAGTGTCCATAAGAAATATGTAAAGGGAAAGAAGTGTGCATAAGAAATATGTAAAGGGAAAGAAGTGTGCATAAGAAATATGAAAAGGGAAAGAAGTGTGCATAAGAAATATGTAAAGGGAAAGAAGTGTGCATAAGAAATATGTAAAGGGAAAGAAGGGTGCATAAGAAATATGTAAAGGGAAAGAAGTGTGCATAAGAAATATGTAAAGGGAAAGAAGTGTGCATAAGACATATGTAAAGGGAAAGAAGTGTGCATAAGAAATATGTAAAGGGAAAGAAGTGTGCATAAGAAATATGTAAAGGGAAAGAAGTGTGCATAAGAAATATGTAAAGGGAAAGAAGTGTGCGTAAGAAATATGTAAAGGGAAAGAAGTGTGCATAAGAAATATGTAAAGGGAAAGAAGTGTGCATAAGAAATATGTAAAGGGAAAGAAGTGTGCATAAGAAATATGTAAAGGGAAAGAAGTGTGCATAAGAAATATGTAAAGGGAAAGAAGTGTGCATAAGAAATATGTAAAGGGAAGAAGTGTGCATAAGAAATATGTAAAGGGAAAGAAGTGTGCATAAGAAATATGTAAAGGGAAAGAAGTGTGCATAAGAAATATGTAAAGGGAAAGAAGTGTGCATAAGAAATATGTAAAGGGAAAGAAGTGTGCATAAGAAATATGTAAAGGGAAAGAAGTGTGCATAAGAAATAAACACATGATGTCGAAACAAGCCCTCGAGTTAAATATGTAAAGGGAAAGAAGTGTGCATAAGAAATATGTAAAGGGAAAGAAGTGTGCATAAGAAATATGTAAAGGGAAAGAAGTGTGCATAAGAAATATGTAAAGGGAAAGAAGTGTGCATAAGAAATATGTAAAGGGAAAGAAGTGTGCATAAGAAATATGTAAAGGGAAAGAAGTGTGCATAAGAAATAAACACATGATGTGGGAACAAGCCCTCGAGTTAAATATGTAAAGGGAAAGAAGTGTGCATAAGAAATATGTAAAGGGAAAGAAGTGTGCATAAGAAATATGTAAAGGGAAAGAAGTGTGCATAATAAATATGTAAAGGGAAAGAAGTGTGCATAAGAAATATGTAAAGGGAAAGAAGTGTGCATAAGAAATATGTAAAGGGAAAGAAGTGTGCATAAGAAATATGTAAAGGGAAAGAAGTGTGCATAAGAAATATGTAAAGGGAAAGAAGTGTGCATAAGAAATATGTAAAGGGAAAGAAGTGTGCATAAGAAATATGTAAAGGGAAAGAAGTGTGCATAATAAATATGTAAAGGGAAAGAAGTGTGCATAAGAAATATGTAAAGGGAAAGAAGTGTGCATAAGAAATATGTAAAGGGAAAGAAGTGTGCATAAGAAATATGTAAAGGGAAAGAAGTGTGCATACGAAATATGTAAAGGGAAAGAAGTGTGCATAAGAAATATGTAAAGGGAAAGAAGTGTGCATAAGAAATAAACACATGATGTGGGAACAAGCCCTCGAGTTAAATATGTAAAGGGAAAGAAGTGTGCATAAGAAATATGTAAAGGGAAAGAAGTGTGCATAAGAAATATGTAAAGGGAAAGAAGTGTGCATAAGAAATATGTAAAGGGAAAGAAGTGTGCATAAGAAATATGTAAAGGGAAAGAAGTGTGCATAAGAAATATGTAAAGGGAAAGAAGTGTGCATAAGAAATATGTAAAGGGAAAGAAGTGTGCATAAGAAATATGTAAAGGGAAAGAAGTGTGCATAAGAAATAAACACATGATGTCGAAACAAGCCCTCGAGTTAAATATGTAAAGGGAAAGAAGTGTGCATAAGAAATATGTAAAGGGAAAGAAGTGTGCATAAGAAATATGTAAAGGGAAAGAAGTGTGCATAAGAAATATGTAAAGGGAAAGAAGTGTGCATAAGAAATATGTAAAGGGAAAGAAGTGTGCATAAGAAATAAACACATGATGTGGGAACAAGCCCTCGAGTTAAATATGTAAAGGGAAAGAAGTGTGCATAAGAAATATGTAAAGGGAAAGAAGTGTGCATAAGAAATATGTAAAGGGAAAGAAGTGTGCATAAGAAATATGTAAAGGGAAAGAAGTGTGCATAAGAAATATGTAAAGGGAAAGAAGTGTGCATAAGAAATATGTAAAGGGAAAGAAGTGTGCATAAGAAATATGTAAAGGGAAAGAAGTGTGCATAAGAAATATGTAAAGGGAAAGAAGTGTGCATAAGAAATATGTAAAGGGAAAGAAGTGTGCATAAGAAATATGTAAAGGGAAAGAAGTGTGCATAAGAAATATGTAAAGGGAAAGAAGTGTGCATAAGAAATATGTAAAGGGAAAGAAGTGTGCATAAGAAATATGTAAAGGGAAAGAAGTGTGCATAAGAAATATGTAAAGGGAAAGAAGTGTGCATAAGAAATATGTAAAGGGAAAGAAGTGTGCATAAGAAATAAACACATGATGTGGGAACAAGCCCTCGAGTTAAATATGTAAAGGGAAAGAAGTGTGCATAAGAAATATGTAAAGGGAAAGAAGTGTGCATAAGAAATATGTAAAGGGAAAGAAGTGTGCATAAGAAATATGTAAAGGGAAAGAAGTGTGCATAAGAAATATGTAAAGGGAAAGAAGTGTGCATAAGAAATATGTAAAGGGAAAGAAGTGTGCATAAGAAATATGTAAAGGGAAAGAAGTGTGCATAAGAAATATGTAAAGGGAAAGAAGTGTGCATAAGAAATATGTAAAGGGAAAGAAGTGTGCATAAGAAATATGTAAAGGGAAAGAAGTGTGCATAAGAAATATGTAAAGGGAAAGAAGTGTGCATAAGAAATATGTAAAGGGAAAGAAGTGTGCATAAGAAATATGTAAAGGGAAAGAAGTGTGCATAAGAAATATGTAAAGGGAAAGAAGTGTGCATAAGAAATATGTAAAGGGAAAGAAGTGTGCATAAGAAATAAACACATGATGTGGGAACAAGCCCTCGAGTTAAATATGTAAAGGGAAAGAAGTGTGCATAAGAAATATGTAAAGGGAAAGAAGTGTGCATAAGAAATATGTAAAGGGAAAGAAGTGTGCATAAGAAATATGTAAAGGGAAAGAAGTGTGCATAAGAAATAAACACATGATGTGGGAACAAGCCCTCGAGTTAAATATGTAAAGGGAAAGAAGTGTGCATAAGAAATATGTAAAGGGAAAGAAGTGTGCATAAGAAATATGTAAAGGGAAAGAAGTGTGCATAAGAAATATGTAAAGGGAAAGAAGTGTGCATAAGAAATATGTAAAGGGAAAGAAGTGTGCATAAGAAATATGTAAAGGGAAAGAAGTGTGTATAAGAAATATGTAAAGGGAAAGAAGTGTGCATAAGAAATATGTAAAGGGAAAGAAGTGTGCATAAGAAATATGTAAAGGGAAAGAAGTGTGCATAAGAAATATGTAAAGGGAAAGAAGTGTGCATAAGAAATATGTAAAGGGAAAGAAGTGTGCATAAGAAATAAACACATGATGTGGGAACAAGCCCTCGAGTTAAATATGTAAAGGGAAAGAAGTGTGCATAAGAAATAAACACATGATGTGGGAACAAGCCCTCGAGTTAAATATGTAAAGGGAAAGAAGTGTGCATAAGAAATATGTAAAGGGAAAGAAGTGTGCATAAGAAATATGTAAAGGGAAAGAAGTGTGCATAAGAAATATGTAAAGGGAAAGAGAAGTGTGCATAAGAAATATGTAAAGGGAAAGAAGTGTGCATAAGAAATATGTAAAGGGAAAGAAGTGTGCATAAGAAATATGTAAAGGGAAAGAAGTGTGCATAAGAAATATGTAAAGGGAAAGAAGTGTGCATAAGAAATATGTAAAGGGAAAGAAGTGTGCATAAGAAATATGTAAAGGGAAAGAAGTGTGCATAAGAAATATGTAAAGGGAAAGAAGTGTGCATAAGAAATATGTAAAGGGAAAGAAGTGTGCATAAGAAATATGTAAAGGGAAAGAAGTGTGCATAAGAAATATGTAAAGGGAAAGAAGTGTGCATAAGAAATATGTAAAGGGAAAGAAGTGTGCATAAGAAATATGTAAAGGGAAAGAAGTGTGCATAAGAAATATGTAAAGGGAAAGAAGTGTGCATAAGAAATATGTAAAGGGAAAGAAGTGTGCATAAGAAATATGTAAAGGGAAAGAAGTGTGCATAAGAAATATGTAAAGGGAAAGAAGTGTGCATAAGAAATATGTAAAGGGAAAGAAGTGTGCATAAGAAATATGTAAAGGGAAAGAAGTGTGCATAAGAAATATGTAAAGGGAAAGAAGTGTGCATAAGAAATATGTAAAGGGAAAGAAGTGTGCATAAGAAATATGTAAAGGGAAAGAAGTGTGCATAAGAAATATGTAAAGGGAAAGAAGTGTGCATAAGAAATATGTAAAGGGAAAGAAGTGTGCATAAGAAATAAACTGATGAGGAACAAGCCTCGAGTTAAATATGTAAAGGGAAAGAAGTGTGCATAAGAAATATGTAAAGGGAAAGAAGTGTGCATAAGAAATATGTAAAGGGAAAGAAGTGTGCATAAGAAATATGTAAAGGGAAAGAAGTGTGCATAAGAAATATGTAAAGGGAAAGAAGTGTGCATAAGAAATATGTAAAGGGAAAGAAGTGTGCATAAGAAATATGTAAAGGGAAAGAAGTGTGCATAAGAAATATGTAAAGGGAAAGAAGTGTGCATAAGAAATATGTAAAGGGAAAGAAGTGTGCATAATAAATATGTAAAGGGAAAGAAGTGTGCATAATAAATATGTAAAGGGAAAGAAGTGTGCATAAGAAATATGTAAAGGGAAAGAAGTGTGCATAATAAATATGTAAAGGGAAAGAAGTGTGCATAATAAATATGTAAAGGGAAAGAAGTGTGCATAATAAATATGTAAAGGGAAAGAAGTGTGCATAATAAATATGTAAAGGGAAAGAAGTGTGAATAAGAAATATGTAAAGGGAAAGAAGTGTGCATAAGAAATATGTAAAGGGAAAGAAGTGTGCATAAGAAATATGTAAAGGGAAAGAAGTGTGCATAAGAAATATGTAAAGGGAAAGAAGTGTGCATAAGAAATATGTAAAGGGAAAGAAGTGTGCATAAGAAATATGTAAAGGGAACGAAGTGTGCATAAGAAATATGTAAAGGGAAAGAAGTGTGCATAAGAAATATGTAAAGGGAAAGAAGTGTGCATAAGAAATATGTAAAGGGAAAGAAGTGTGCATAAGAAATATGTAAAGGGAAAGAAGTGTGCATAAGAAATATGTAAAGGGAAAGAAGTGTGCATAAGAAATATGTAAAGGGAAAGAAGTGTGCATAAGAAATATGTAAAGGGAAAGAAGTGTGCATAAGAAATATGTAAAGGGAAAGAAGTGTGCATAAGAAATATGTAAAGGGAAAGAAGTGTGCATAAGAAATATGTAAAGGGAAAGAAGTGTGCATAAGAAATATGTAAAGGGAAAGAAGTGTGCATAAGAAATATGTAAAGGGAAAGAAGTGTGCATAAGAAATATGTAAAGGGAAAGAAGTGTGCATAAGAAATATGTAAAGGGAAAGAAGTGTGCATAAGAAATATGTAAAGGGAAAGAAGTGTGCATAAGAAATATGTAAAGGGAAAGAAGTGTGCATAAGAAATATGTAAAGGGAAAGAAGTGTGCATAAGAAATATGTAAAGGGAAAGAAGTGTGCATAAGAAATATGTAAAGGGAAAGAAGTGTGCATAAGAAATATGTAAAGGGAAAGAAGTGTGCATAAGAAATATGTAAAGGGAAAGAAGTGTGCATAAGAAATATGTAAAGGGAAAGAAGTGTGTATAAGAAATATGTAAAGGGAAAGAAGTGTGCATAAGAAATATGTAAAGGGAAAGAAGTGTGCATAAGAAATATGTAAAGGGAAAGAAGTGTGCATAAAAATATGTAAAGGGAAAAAGTGTGCATAAGAAATATGTAAAGGGAAAGAAGTGTGCATAAGAAATATGTAAAGGGAAAGAAGTGTGCATAAGAAATATGTAAAGGGAAAGAAGTGTGCATAAGAAATATGTAAAGGGAAAGAAGTGTGCATAAGAAATATGTAAAGGGAAAGAAGTGTGCATAAGAAATAAACACATGATGTGGGAACAAGCCCTCGAGTTAAATATGTAAAGGGAAAGAAGTGTGCATAAGAAATATGTAAAGGGAAAGAAGTGTGCATAAGAAATATGTAAAGGGAAAGAAGTGTGCATAATAAATATGTAAAGGGAAAGAAGTGTGCATCATAAATATGTAAAGGGAAAGAAGTGTGCATAATAAATATGTAAAGGGAAAGAAGTGTGCATAATAAATATGTAAAGGGAAAGAAGTGTGCATAATAAATATGTAAAGGGAAAGAAGTGTGCATAAGAAATATGTAAAGGGAAAAAAGTGTGCATAAGAAATATGTAAAGGGAAAGAAGTGTGCATAAGAAATATGTAAAGGGAAAGAAGTGTGCATAAGAAATATGTAAAGGGAAAGAAGTGTGCATAAGAAATATGTAAAGGGAAAGAAGTGTGCATAAGAAATATGTAAAGGGAAAGAAGTGTGCATAAGAAATATGTAAAGGGAAAGAAGTGTGCATAAGAAATATGTAAAGGGAAAGAAGTGTGCATAAGAAATATGTAAAGGGAAAGAAGTGTGCATAAGAAATATGTAAAGGGAAAGAAGTGTGCATAAGAAATATGTAAAGGGAAAGAAGTGTGCATAAGAAATATGTAAAGGGAAAGAAGTGTGCATAAGAAATATGTAAAGGGAAAGAAGTGTGCATAAGAAATATGTAAAGGGAAAGAAGTGTGCATAATAAATATGTAAAGGGAAAGAAGTGTGCATAAGAAATATGTAAAGGGAAAGAAGTGTGCATAAGAAATATGTAAAGGGAAAGAAGTGTGCATAAGAAATATGTAAAGGGAAAGAAGTGTGCATAATAAATATGTAAAGGGAAAGAAGTGTGCATAAGAAATATGTAAAGGGAAAAAAGTGTGCATAAGAAATATGTAAAGGGAAAGAAGTGTGCATAAGAAATATGTAAAGGGAAAGAAGTGTGCATAAGAAATATGTAAAGGGAAAGAAGTGTGCATAAGAAATATGTAAAGGGAAAGAAGTGTGCATAAGAAATATGTAAAGGGAAAGAAGTGTGCATAAGAAATATGTAAAGGGAAAGAAGTGTGCATAAGAAATATGTAAAGGGAAAGAAGTGTGCATAAGAAATATGTAAAGGGAAAGAAGTGTGCATAAGAAATATGTAAAGGGAAAGAAGTGTGCATAAGAAATATGTAAAGGGAAAGAAGTGTGCATAAGAAATATGTAAAGGGAAAGAAGTGTGCATAAGAAATATGTAAAGGGAAAGAAGTGTGCATAAGAAATATGTAAAGGGAAAGAAGTGTGCATAAGAAATATGTAAAGGGAAAGAAGTGTGCATAAGAAATATGTAAAGGGAAAGAAGTGTGCATAAGAAATATGTAAAGGGAAAGAAGTGTGCATAAGAAATATGTAAAGGGAAAGAAGTGTGCATAAGAAATATGTAAAGGGAAAGAAGTGTGCATAAGAAATATGTAAAGGGAAAGAAGTGTGCATAAGAAATATGTAAAGGGAAAGAAGTGTGCATAAGAAATATGTAAAGGGAAAGAAGTGTGCATAAGAAATATGTAAAGGGAAAGAAGTGTGCATAAGAAATATGTAAAGGGAAAGAAGTGTGCATAAGAAATATGTAAAGGGAAAGAAGTGTGCATAAGAAATATGTAAAGGGAAAGAAGTGTGCATAAGAAATATGTAAAGGGAAAGAAGTGTGCATAAGAAATATGTAAAGGGAAAGAAGTGTGCATAAGAAATATGTAAAGGGAAAGAAGTGTGCATAAGAAATATGTAAAGGGAAAGAAGTGTGCATAAGAAATATGTAAAGGGAAAGAAGTGTGCATAAGAAATATGTAAAGGGAAAAAAGTGTGCATAAGAAATATGTAAAGGGAAAGAAGTGTGCATAAGAAATATGTAAAGGGAAAGAAGTGTGCATAAGAAATAAACACATGATGTGGGAACAAGCCCTCGAGTTAAATATGTAAAGGGAAAGAAGTGTGCATAAGAAATATGTAAAGGGAAAGAAGTGTGCATAAGAAATATGTAAAGGGAAAGAAGTGTGCATAATAAATATGTAAAGGGAAAGAAGTGTGCATCATAAATATGTAAAAGGAAAGAAGTGTGCATAATAAATATGTAAAGGGAAAGAAGTGTGCATAATAAATATGTAAAGGGAAAGAAGTGTGCATAAGAAATATGTAAAGGGAAAGAAGTGTGCATAAGAAATATGTAAAGGGAAAAAAGTGTGCATAAGAAATATGTAAAGGGAAAGAAGTGTGCATAAGAAATATGTAAAGGGAAAGAAGTGTGCATAAGAAATATGTAAAGGGAAAGAAGTGTGCATAAGAAATATGTAAAGGGAAAGAAGTGTGCATAAGAAATATGTAAAGGGAAAGAAGTGTGCATAAGAAATATGTAAAGGGAAAGAAGTGTGCATAAGAAATATGTAAAGGGAAAGAAGTGTGCATAAGAAATATGTAAAGGGAAAAAAGTGTGCATAAGAAATATGTAAAGGGAAAGAAGTGTGCATAAGAAATATGTAAAGGGAAAGAAGTGTGCATAAGAAATAAACACATGATGTGGGAACAAGCCCTCGAGTTAAATATGTAAAGGGAAAGAAGTGTGCATAAGAAATATGTAAAGGGAAAGAAGTGTGCATAAGAAATATGTAAAGGGAAAGAAGTGTGCATAATAAATATGTAAAGGGAAAGAAGTGTGCATCATAAATATGTAAAAGGAAAGAAGTGTGCATAATAAATATGTAAAGGGAAAGAAGTGTGCATAATAAATATGTAAAGGGAAAGAAGTGTGCATAAGAAATATGTAAAGGGAAAGAAGTGTGCATAAGAAATATGTAAAGGGAAAAAAGTGTGCATAAGAAATATGTAAAGGGAAAGAAGTGTGCATAAGAAATATGTAAAGGGAAAGAAGTGTGCATAAGAAATATGTAAAGGGAAAGAAGTGTGCATAAGAAATATGTAAAGGGAAAGAAGTGTGCATAAGAAATATGTAAAGGGAAATAAGTGTGCATAAGAAAAATGTAAAGGGAAAGAAGTGTGCATAAGAAATATGTAAAGGGAAAGAAGTGTGCATAAGAAATATGTAAAGGGAAAGAAGTGTGCATAAGAAATATGTAAAGGGAAAGAAGTGTGCATAAGAAATATGTAAAGGGAAAGAAGTGTGCATAAGAAATATGTAAAGGGAAAGAAGTGTGCATAAGAAATATGTAAAGGGAAAGAAGTGTGCATAAGAAATATGTAAAGGGAAAGAAGTGTGCATAAGAAATATGTAAAGGGAAAGAAGTGTGCATAAGAAATATGTAAAGGGAAAGAAGTGTGCATAAGAAATATGTAAAGGGAAAGAAGTGTGCATAAGAAATATGTAAAGGGAAAGAAGTGTGCATAAGAAATATGTAAAGGGAAAGAAGTGTGCATAAGAAATATGTAAAGGGAAAGAAGTGTGCATAAGAAATATGTAAAGGGAAAGAAGTGTGCATAAGAAATATGTAAAGGGAAAGAAGTGTGCATAAGAAATATGTAAAGGGAAAGAAGTGTGCATAAGAAATATGTAAAGGGAAAGAAGTGTGCATAAGAAATATGTAAAGGGAAAGAAGTGTGCATAAGAAATATGTAAAGGGAAAGAAGTGTGCATAAGAAATATGTAAAGGGAAAGAAGTGTGCATAAGAAATATGTAAAGGGAAAGAAGTGTGCATAAGAAATATGTAAAGGGAAAGAAGTGTGCATAAGAAATATGTAAAGGGAAAGAAGTGTGCATAAGAAATATGTAAAGGGAAAGAAGTGTGCATAAGAAATATGTAAAGGGAAAGAAGTGTGCATAAGAAATATGTAAAGGGAAAGAAGTGTGCATAAGAAATATGTAAAGGGAAAGAAGTGTGCATAAGAAATATGTAAAGGGAAAGAAGTGTGCATAAGAAATATGTAAAGGGAAAGAAGTGTGCATAATAAATATGTAAAGGGAAAGAAGTGTGCATAAGAAATATGTAAAGGGAAAGAAGTGTGCATAAGAAATATGTAAAGGGAAAGAAGTGTGCATAAGAAATATGTAAAGGGAAAGAAGTGTGCATAATAAATATGTAAAGGGAAAGAAGTGTGCATAAGAAATATGTAAAGGGAAAGAAGTGTGCATAAGAAATATGTAAAGGGAAAGAAGTGTGCATAAGAAATATGTAAAGGGAAAGAAGTGTGCATAATAAATATGTAAAGGGAAAGAAGTGTGCATAAGAAATATGTAAAGGGAAAAAAGTGTGCATAAGAAATATGTAAAGGGAAAGAAGTGTGCATAAGAAATATGTAAAGGGAAAGAAGTGTGCATAAGAAATATGTAAAGGGAAAGAAGTGTGCATAAGAAATATGTAAAGGGAAAGAAGTGTGCATAAGAAATATGTAAAGGGAAAGAAGTGTGCATAAGAAATATGTAAAGGGAAAGAAGTGTGCATAAGAAATATGTAAAGGGAAAGAAGTGTGCATAAGAAATATGTAAAGGGAAAGAAGTGTGCATAAGAAATATGTAAAGGGAAAGAAGTGTGCATAAGAAATATGTAAAGGGAAAGAAGTGTGCATAAGAAATATGTAAAGGGAAAGAAGTGTGCATAAGAAATATGTAAAGGGAAAGAAGTGTGCATAAGAAATATGTAAAGGGAAAGAAGTGTGCATAAGAAATATGTAAAGGGAAAGAAGTGTGCATAAGAAATATGTAAAGGGAAAGAAGTGTGCATAAGAAATATGTAAAGGGAAAGAAGTGTGCATAAGAAATATGTAAAGGGAAAGAAGTGTGCATAAGAAATATGTAAAGGGAAAGAAGTGTGCATAAGAAATATGTAAAGGGAAAGAAGTGTGCATAAGAAATATGTAAAGGGAAAGAAGTGTGCATAAGAAATATGTAAAGGGAAAGAAGTGTGCATAAGAAATATGTAAAGGGAAAGAAGTGTGCATAAGAAATATGTAAAGGGAAAGAAGTGTGCATAAGAAATATGTAAAGGGAAAGAAGTGTGCATAAGAAATATGTAAAGGGAAAGAAGTGTGCATAAGAAATATGTAAAGGGAAAGAAGTGTGCATAAGAAATATGTAAAGGGAAAGAAGTGTGCATAAGAAATATGTAAAGGGAAAGAAGTGTGCATAAGAAATATGTAAAGGGAAAGAAGTGTGCATAAGAAATATGTAAAGGGAAAGAAGTGTGCATAAGAAATATGTAAAGGGAAAAAAGTGTGCATAAGAAATATGTAAAGGGAAAGAAGTGTGCATAAGAAATATGTAAAGGGAAAGAAGTGTGCATAAGAAATAAACACATGATGTGGGAACAAGCCCTCGAGTTAAATATGTAAAGGGAAAGAAGTGTGCATAAGAAATATGTAAAGGGAAAGAAGTGTGCATAAGAAATATGTAAAGGGAAAGAAGTGTGCATAATAAATATGTAAAGGGAAAGAAGTGTGCATCATAAATATGTAAAAGGAAAGAAGTGTGCATAATAAATATGTAAAGGGAAAGAAGTGTGCATAATAAATATGTAAAGGGAAAGAAGTGTGCATAAGAAATATGTAAAGGGAAAGAAGTGTGCATAAGAAATATGTAAAGGGAAAAAAGTGTGCATAAGAAATATGTAAAGGGAAAGAAGTGTGCATAAGAAATATGTAAAGGGAAAGAAGTGTGCATAAGAAATATGTAAAGGGAAAGAAGTGTGCATAAGAAATATGTAAAGGGAAAGAAGTGTGCATAAGAAAAATGTAAAGGGAAAGAAGTGTGCATAAGAAATATGTAAAGGGAAAGAAGTGTGCATAAGAAATATGTAAAGGGAAAGAAGTGTGCATAAGAAATATGTATAGGGAAAGAAGTGTGCATAAGAAATATGTAAAGGGAAAGAAGTGTGCATAAGAAATATGTAAAGGGAAAGAAGTGTGCATAAGAAATATGTAAAGGGAAAGAAGTGTGCATAAGAAATATGTAAAGGGAAAGAAGTGTGCATAAGAAATATGTAAAGGGAAAGAAGTGTGCATAAGAAATATGTAAAGGGAAAGAAGTGTGCATAAGAAATATGTAAAGGGAAAGAAGTGTGCATAAGAAATATGTAAAGGGAAAGAAGTGTGCATAAGAAATATGTAAAGGGAAAGAAGTGTGCATAAGAAATATGTAAAGGGAAAGAAGTGTGCATAAGAAATATGTAAAGGGAAAGAAGTGTGCATAAGAAATATGTAAAGGGAAAGAAGTGTGCATAAGAAATATGTAAAGGGAAAGAAGTGTGCATAAGAAATATGTAAAGGGAAAGAAGTGTGCATAAGAAATATGTAAAGGGAAAGAAGTGTGCATAAGAAATATGTAAAGGGAAAGAAGTGTGCATAAGAAATATGTAAAGGGAAAGAAGTGTGCATAAGAAATATGTAAAGGGAAAGAAGTGTGCATAAGAAATATGTAAAGGGAAAGAAGTGTGCATAAGAAATATGTAAAGGGAAAGAAGTGTGCATAAGAAATATGTAAAGGGAAAGAAGTGTGCATAAGAAATATGTAAAGGGAAAGAAGTGTGCATAAGAAATATGTAAAGGGAAAGAAGTGTGCATAAGAAATATGTAAAGGGAAAGAAGTGTGCATAAGAAATATGTAAAGGGAAAGAAGTGTGCATAAGAAATATGTAAAGGGAAAGAAGTGTGCATAAGAAATATGCAAAGGGAAAGAAGTGTGCATAAGAAATATGTAAAGGGAAAGAAGTGTGCATAAGAAATATGTAAAGGGAAAGAAGTGTGCATAAGAAATATGTAAAGGGAAAGAAGTGTGCATAAGAAATATGCAAAGGGAAAGAAGTGTGCATAAGAAATATGTAAAGGGAAAGAAGTGTGCATAAGAAATATGTAAAGGGAAAGAAGTGTGCATAAGAAATATGTAAAGGGAAAGAAGTGTGCATAAGAAATATGTAAAGGGAAAGAAGTGTGCATAAGAAATATGTAAAGGGAAAGAAGTGTGCATAAGAAATATGTAAAGGGAAAGAAGTGTGCATAAGAAATATGTAAAGGGAAATAAGTGTGCATAAGAAATATGTAAAGAGAAAGAAGTGTGCATAAGAAATATGTAAAGGGAAAGAAGTGTGCATAAGAAATATGTAAAGGGAAAGAAGTGTGCATAAGAAATATGTAAAGGGAAAGAAGTGTGCATAAGAAATATGTAAAGGGAAAGAAGTGTGCATAAGAAATATGTAAAGGGAAAGAAGTGTGCATAAGAAATATGTAAAGGGAAAGAAGTGTGCATAAGAAATATGTAAAGGGAAAGAAGTGTGCATAAGAAATATGTAAAGGGAAAGAAGTGTGCATAAGAAATATGTAAAGGGAAAGAAGTGTGCATAAGAAATATGTAAAGGGAAAGAAGTGTGCATAAGAAATATGTAAAGGGAAAGAAGTGTGCATAAGAAATATGTAAAGGGAAAGAAGTGTGCATAAGAAATATGTAAAGGGAAAGAAGTGTGCATAAGAAATATGTAAAGGGAAAGAAGTGTGCATAAGAAATATGTAAAGGGAAAGAAGTGTGCATAAGAAATATGTAAAGAGAAAGAAGTGTGCATAAGAAATATGTAAAGGGAAAGAAGTGTGCATAAGAAATATGTAAAGGGAAATAAGTGTGCATAAGAAATATGTAAAGGGAAAGAAGTGTGCATAAGAAATATGTAAAGGGAAAGAAGTGTGCATAAGAAATATGTAAAGGGAAAGAAGTGTGCATAAGAAATATGTAAAGGGAAAGAAGTGTGCATAAGAAATATGTAAAGGGAAAGAAGTGTGCATAAGAAATATGTAAAGGGAAAGAAGTGTGCATAAGAAATATGTAAAGGGAAAGAAGTGTGCATAAGAAATATGTAAAGGGAAAGAAGTGTGCATAAGAAATATGTAAAGGGAAAGAAGTGTGCATAAGAAATATGTAAAGGGAAAGAAGTGTGCATAAGAAATAAACACATGATGTGGGAACAAGCCCTCGAGTTAAATATGTAAAGGGAAAGAAGTGTGCATAATAAATATGTAAAGGGAAAGAAGTGTGCATAATAAATATGTAAAGGGAAAGAAGTGTGCATAATAAATATGTAAAGGGAAAGAAGTGTGCATCATAAATATGTAAAGGGAAAGAAGTGTGCATAATAAATATGTAAAGGGAAAGAAGTGTGCATAATAAATATGTAAAGGGAAAGAAGTGTGCATAATAAATATGTAAAGGGAAAGAAGTGTGCATAAGAAATATGTAAAGGGAAAAAAGTGTGCATAATAAATATGTAAAGGGAAAGAAGTGTGCATAAGAAATATGTAAAGGGAAAGAAGTGTGCATAAGAAATATGTAAAGGGAAAGAAGTGTGCATAAGAAATATGTAAAGGGAAAGAAGTGTGCATAAGAAATATGTAAAGGGAAAGAAGTGTGCATAAGAAATATGTAAAGGGAAAGAAGTGTGCATAAGAAATATGTAAAGGGAAAGAAGTGTGCATAAGAAATATGTAAAGGGAAAGAAGTGTGCATAAGAAATATGTAAAGGGAAAGAAGTGTGCATAAGAAATATGTAAAGGGAAAGAAGTGTGCATAAGAAATATGTAAAGGGAAAGAAGTGTGCATAAGAAATATGTAAAGGGAAAGAAGTGTGCATAAGAAATATGTAAAGGGAAAGAAGTGTGCATAAGAAATATGTAAAGGGAAAGAAGTGTGCATAAGAAATATGTAAAGGGAAAAAAGTGTGCATAAGAAATATGTAAAGGGAAAGAAGTGTGCATAAGAAATATGTAAAGGGAAAGAAGTGTGCATAAGAAATATGTAAAGGGAAAGAAGTGTGCATAAGAAATATGTAAAGGGAAAGAAGTGTGCATAAGAAATATGTAAAGGGAAAGAAGTGTGCATAAGAAATATGTAAAGGGAAAGAAGTGTGCATAAGAAATATGTAAAGGGAAAGAAGTGTGCATAAGAAATATGTAAAGGGAAAGAAGTGTGCATAAGAAATATGTAAAGGAAAAGAAGTGTGCATAAGAAATATGTAAAGGGAAAGAAGTGTGCATAAGAAATATGTAAAGGGAAAGAAGTGTGCATAAGAAATATGTAAAGGGAAAGAAGTGTGCATAAGAAATATGTAAAGGGAAAGAAGTGTGCATAAGAAATATGTAAAGGGAAAGAAGTGTGCATAAGAAATATGTAAAGGGAAAGAAGTGTGCATAAGAAATATGTAAAGGGAAAGAAGTGTGCATAAGAAATATGTAAAGGGAAAGAAGTGTGCATAAGAAATATGTAAAGGGAAAGAAGTGTGCATAAGAAATATGTAAAGGGAAAGAAGTGTGCATAAGAAATATGTAAAGGGAAAGAAGTGTGCATAAGAAATATGTAAAGGGAAAGAAGTGTGCATAAGAAATATGTAAAGGGAAAGAAGTGTGCATAAGAAATATGTAAAGGGAAAGAAGTGTGCATAAGAAATATGTAAAGGGAAAGAAGTGTGCATAAGAAATATGTAAAGGGAAAAAAGTGTGCATAAGAAATATGTAAAGGGAAAGAAGTGTGCATAAGAAATATGTAAAGGGAAAGAAGTGTGCATAAGAAATAAACACATGATGTGGGAACAAGCCCTCGAGTTAAATATGTAAAGGGAAAGAAGTGTGCATAAGAAATATGTAAAGGGAAATAAGTGTGCATAAGAAATATGTAAAGGGAAAGAAGTGTGCATAATAAATATGTAAAGGGAAAGAAGTGTGCATCATAAATATGTAAAGGGAAAGAAGTGTGCATAATAAATATGTAAAGGGAAAGAAGTGTGCATAATAAATATGTAAAGGGAAAGAAGTGTGCATAATAAATATGTAAAGGGAAAGAAGTGTGCATAAGAAATATGTAAAGGGAAAAAAGTGTGCATAAGAAATATGTAAAGGGAAAGAAGTGTGCATAAGAAATATGTAAAGGGAAAGAAGTGTGCATAAGAAATATGTAAAGGGAAAGAAGTGTGCATAAGAAATATGTAAAGGGAAAGAAGTGTGCATAAGAAAAATGTAAAGGGAAAGAAGTGTGCATAAGAAATATGTAAAGGGAAAGAAGTGTGCATAAGAAATATGTAAAGGGAAAGAAGTGTGCATAAGAAATATGTAAAGGGAAAGAAGTGTGCATAAGAAATATGTAAAGGGAAAGAAGTGTGCATAAGAAATATGTAAAGGGAAAGAAGTGTGCATAAGAAATATGTAAAGGGAAAGAAGTGTGCATAAGAAATATGTAAAGGGAAAGAAGTGTGCATAAGAAATATGTAAAGGGAAAGAAGTGTGCATAAGAAATATGTAAAGGGAAAGAAGTGTGCATAAGAAATATGTAAAGGGAAAGAAGTGTGCATAAGAAATATGTAAAGGGAAAGAAGTGTGCATAAGAAATATGTAAAGGGAAAGAAGTGTGCATAAGAAATATGTAAAGGGAAAGAAGTGTGCATAAGAAATATGTAAAGGGAAAGAAGTGTGCATAAGAAATATGTAAAGGGAAAGAAGTGTGCATAACAAATATGTAAAGGGAAAGAAGTGTGCATAAGAAATATGTAAAGGGAAAGAAGTGTGCATAAGAAATATGTAAAGGGAAAGAAGTGTGCATAAGAAATATGTAAAGGGAAAGAAGTGTGCATAAGAAATATGTAAAGGGAAAGAAGTGTGCATAAGAAATATGTAAAGGGAAAGAAGTGTGCATAAGAAATATGTAAAGGGAAAGAAGTGTGCATAAGAAATATGTAAAGGGAAAGAAGTGTGCATAAGAAATATGTAAAGGGAAAGAAGTGTGCATAAGAAATATGTAAAGGGAAAGAAGTGTGCATAAGAAATATGTAAAGGGAAAGAAGTGTGCATAAGAAATATGTAAAGGGAAAGAAGTGTGCATAAGAAATATGTAAAGGGAAAGAAGTGTGCATAAGAAATATGTAAAGGGAAAGAAGTGTGCATAAGAAATATGTAAAGGGAAAGAAGTGTGCATAAGAAATATGTAAAGGGAAAGAAGTGTGCATAAGAAATATGTAAAGGGAAAGAAGTGTGCATAAGAAATATGTAAAGGGAAAGAAGTGTGCATAAGAAATATGTAAAGGGAAAGAAGTGTGCATAAGAAATATGTAAAGGGAAAGAAGTGTGCATAAGAAATATGTAAAGGGAAAGAAGTGTGCATAAGAAATATGTAAAGGGAAAGAAGTGTGCATAAGAAATATGTAAAGGGAAAGAAGTGTGCATAAGAAATATGTAAAGGGAAAGAAGTGTGCATAAGAAATATGTAAAGGGAAAGAAGTGTGCATAAGAAATATGTAAAGGGAAAGAAGTGTGCATAAGAAATATGTAAAGGGAAAGAAGTGTGCATAAGAAATATGTAAAGGGAAAGAAGTGTGCATAAGAAATATGTAAAGGGAAAGAAGTGTGCATAAGAAATATGTAAAGGGAAAGAAGTGTGCATAATAAATATGTAAAGGGAAAGAAGTGTGCATAAGAAATATGTAAAGGGAAAGAAGTGTGCATAAGAAATATGTAAAGGGAAAGAAGTGTGCATAAGAAATATGTAAAGGGAAAGAAGTGTGCATAAGAAATATGTAAAGGGAAAGAAGTGTGCATAAGAAATATGTAAAGGGAAAGAAGTGTGCATAAGAAATATGTAAAGGGAAAGAAGTGTGCATAAGAAATATGTAAAGGGAAAGAAGTGTGCATAAGAAATATGTAAAGGGAAAGAAGTGTGCATAAGAAATATGTAAAGGGAAAGAAGTGTGCATAAGAAATATGTAAAGGGAAAGAAGTGTGCATAAGAAATATGTAAAGGGAAAGAAGTGTGCATAAGAAATATGTAAAGGGAAAGAAGTGTGCATAAGAAATATGTAAAGGGAAAGAAGTGTGCATAAGAAATATGTAAAGGGAAAGAAGTGTGCATAAGAAATATGTAAAGGGAAAGAAGTGTGCATAAGAAATATGTAAAGGGAAAGAAGTGTGCATAAGAAATATGTAAAGCGAAAGAAGTGTGCATAAGAAATATGTAAAGGGAAAGAAGTGTGCATAAGAAATATGTAAAGGGAAAGAAGTGTGCATAAGAAATATGTAAAGGGAAAGAAGTGTGCATAAGAAATATGTAAAGGGAAAGAAGTGTGCATAAGAAATATGTAAAGGGAAAGAAGTGTGCATAAGAAATATGTAAAGGGAAAGAAGTGTGCATAAGAAATATGTAAAGGGAAAAAAGTGTGCATAAGAAATATGTAAAGGGAAAGAAGTGTGCATAAGAAATATGTAAAGGGAAAGAAGTGTGCATAAGAAATAAACACATGATGTGGGAACAAGCCCTCGAGTTAAATATGTAAAGGGAAAGAAGTGTGCATAAGAAATATGTAAAGGGAAAGAAGTGTGCATAAGAAATATGTAAAGGGAAAGAAGTGTGCATAAGAAATATGTAAAGGGAAAGAAGTGTGCATAAGAAATATGTAAAGGGAAAGAAGTGTGCATAATAAATATGTAAAGGGAAAGAAGTGTGCATAATAAATATGTAAAGGGAAAGAAGTGTGCATAAGAAATATGTAAAGGGAAAGAAGTGTGCATAAGAAAATATGTAAAGGGAAAGGGTAGAAAGTGTGCATAAGAAATATGTAAAGGGAAAGAAGTGTGCATAAGAAATATGTAAAGGGAAAGAAGTGTGCATAAGAAATATGTAAAGGGAAAGAAGTGTGCATAAGAAATATGTAAAGGGAAAGAAGTGTGCATAAGAAATATGTAAAGGGAAAGAAGTGTGCATAAGAATATGAAAGGGAAAGAAGTGTGCATAAGAATATGTAAAGGGAAAGAAGTGTGCATAAGAAATATGTAAAGGGAAAGAAGTGTGCATAAGAAATATGTAAAGGGAAAGAAGTGTGCATAGAAATATGTAAAGGGAAAGAAGTGTGCATAAGAAATATGTAAAGGGAAAGAAGTGTGCATAAGAAATATGTAAAGGGAAAGAAGTGTGCATAAGAAATATGTAAAGGGAAAGAAGTGTGCATAAGAAATATGTAAAGGGAAAGAAGTGTGCATAAGAAATATGTAAAGGGAAAGAAGTGTGCATAAGAAATATGTAAAGGGAAAGAAGTGTGCATAAGAAATATGTAAAGGGAAAGAAGTGTGCATAAGAAAAATGTAAAGGGAAAAAGTGCATAATAAATATGTAAAGGGAAAGAAGTGTGCATAAGAAATATGTAAAGGGAAAGAAGTGTGCATAAGAAATATGTAAAGGGAAAGAAGTGTGCATAAGAAATATGTAAAGGGAAAGAAGTGTGCATAAGAAATATGTAAAGGGAAAGAAGTGTGCATAAGAAATATGTAAGGGAAAGAAGTGTGCATAAGAAATATGTAAAGGGAAAGAAGTGTGCATAAGAAATATGTAAAGGGAAAGAGTGTGCATAAGAAATATGTAAAGGGAAAGAAGTGTGCATAAGAAATATGTAAAGGGAAAGAAGTGTGCATAAGAAATATGTAAAGGGAAAGAAGTGTGCATAAGAAATATTGTAAAGGGAAAGAAGTGTGCATAAGAAATATGTAAAGGGAAAGAAGTGTGCATAAGAAATATGTAAAGGGGAAAGAAGTGTGCATAAGAAATATGTAAAGGGAAGAAGTGTGCATAAGAAATATGTAAAGGGAAAGAAGTGTGCATAAGAAATATGTAAAGGGAAAGAAGTGTGCATAAGAAATATGTAAAGGGAAAGAAGTGTGCATAAGAAATATGTAAAGGGAAAGAAGTGTGCATAAGAAATATGTAAAGGGAAAGAAGTGTGCATAAGGAAATATGTAAAGGGAAAGAAGTGTGCATAAGAAATATGTAAAGGGAAAGAAGTGTGCATAAGAAATATGTAAAGGGAAAGAAGTGTGCATAAGAAATATGTAAAGGGAAAGAAGTGTGCATAAGAAATATGTAAAGGGAAAGAAGTGTGCATAAGAAATATGTAAAGGGAAAGAAGTGTGCATAAGAAATATGTAAAGGGAAAGAAGTGTGCATAAGAAATATGTAAAGGGAAAGAAGTGTGCATAAGAAATATGTAAAGGAAAGAAGTGTGCATAAGAAATATGTAAAGGGAAAGAAGTGTGCATAAGAAATATGTAAAGGGAAAGAAGTGTGCATAAGAAATATGTAAAGGGAAAGAAGTGTGCATAAGAAATATGTAAAGGGAAGAAGTGTGCATTAGAATAGTAAGGAAAAAGTGTGCATAAGAAATATGTAAAGGGAAAGAAGTGTGCATAAGAAATATGTAAAGGGAAAGAAGTGTGCATAAGAAATATGTAAAGGGAAAGAAGTGTGCATAAGAAATATGTAAAGGGGAAAGAAGTGTGCATAAGAAATATGTAAAGGGAAAGAAGTGTGCATAAGAAATATGTAAAGGGAAAGAAGTGTGCATAAGAAATATGTAAAGGGAAAGAAGTGTGCATAAGAAATAAGTAAAAGGGAAAGAAGTGTGCATAAGAAATATGTAAAGGGAAAGAAGTGTGCATAAGAAATATGTAAAGGGAAAGAGTGTGCATAAGAAATATGTAAAGGGAAAGAAGTGTGCATAAGAAATATGTAAAGGGAAAGAAGTGTGCATAAGAAATATGTAAAGGGAAAGAAGTGTGCATAAGAAATATGTAAAGGGAAAGAAGTGTGCATAAGAAATATGTAAAGGGAAAGAAGTGTGCATAAGAAATATGTAAAGGGAAAGAAGTGTGCATAAGAAATATGTAAAGGAAAGAAGTGTGCATAAGAAATATGTAAAGGGAAAGAAGTGTGCATAAGAAATATGTAAAGGGAAAGAAGTGTGCATAAGAAATATGTAAAGGGAAAGAAGTGTGCATAAGAAATATGTAAAGGGAAAGAAGTGTGCATAAGAAATATGTAAAGGGAAAGAAGTGTGCATAATAAATATGTACAAGGAAAGAAGTGTGCATAAGAAATATGTAAAGGGAAAGAAGTGTGCATAATAAATATGTAAAGGGAAAGAAGTGTGCATAATAAATATGTAAAGGGAAAGAAGTGTGCATAATAAATATGTAAAGGGAAAGAAGTGTGCATAATAAATATGTAAAGGAAAGAAGTGTGCATAATAAATATGTAAAGGGAAAGAAGTGTGCATAAGAAATATGTAAAGGGAAAGAAGTGTGCATAAGAAATATGTAAAGGAAAGAAGTGTGCATAAGAAATATGTAAAGGGAAAGAAGTGTGCATAAGAAATATGTAAAGGGAAAGAAGTGTGCATAAGAAATATGTAAAGGGAAAGAAGTGTGCATAAGAAATATGTAAAGGGAAAGAAGTGTGCATAAGAAATATGTAAAGGGAAAGAAGTGTGCATAAGAAATATGTAAAGGGAAAGAAGTGTGCATAAGAAATATGTAAAGGGAAAGAAGTGTGCATAAGAAATATGTAAAGGGAAAGAAGTGTGCATAAGAAATATGTAAAGGGAAAGAAGTGTGCATAAGAAATATGTAAAGGGAAAGAAGTGTGCATAAGAAATATGTAAAGGGAAAGAAGTGTGCATAAGAAATATGTAAAGGGAAAGAAGTGTGCATAAGAAATATGTAAAGGGAAAGAAGTGTGCATAAGAAATATGTAAAGGGAAAGAAGTGTGCATAAGAAATATGTAAAGGGAAAGAAGTGTGCATAAGAAATATGTAAAGGGAAAGAAGTGTGCATAAGAAATATGTAAAGGGAAAGAAGTGTGCATAAGAAATATGTAAAGGGAAAGAAGTGTGCATAAGAAATATGTAAAGGGAAAGAAGTGTGCATAAGAAATATGTAAAGGGAAAGAAGTGTGCATAAGAAATATGTAAAGGGAAAGAAGTGTGCATAAGAAATATGTAAAGGGAAAGAAGTGTGCATAAGAAATATGTAAAGGGAAAGAAGTGTGCATAAGAAATATGTAAAGGGAAAGAAGTGTGCATAAGAAATATGTAAAGGGAAAGAAGTGTGCATAAGAAATATGTAAAGGGAAAGAAGTGTGCATAAGAAATATGTAAAGGGAAAGAAGTGTGCATAAGAAATATGTAAAGGGAAAGAAGTGTGCATAAGAAATATGTAAAGGGAAAGAAGTGTGCATAAGAAATATGTAAAGGGAAAGAAGTGTGCATAAGAAATATGTAAAGGGAAAGAAGTGTGCATAAGAAATATGTAAAGGGAA
This sequence comes from Crossaster papposus, assembly GCA_037893245.1. Lineage (NCBI taxonomy): Eukaryota > Metazoa > Echinodermata > Asteroidea > Velatida > Solasteridae > Crossaster > Crossaster papposus. The sequence continues at coordinate 28,409 of JBAIAA010001594.1, forward strand.
AGAAGTGTGCATAAGAAATATGTAAAGGGAAAGAAGTGTGCATAAGAAATATGTAAAGGGAAAGAAGTGTGCATAAGAAATATGTAAAGGGAAAGAAGTGTGCATAAGAAATATGTAAAGGGAAAGAAGTGTGCATAAGAAATATGTAAAGGGAAAGAAGTGTGCATAAGAAATATGTAAAGGGAAAGAAGTGTGCATAAGAAATATGTAAAGGGAAAGAAGTGTGCATAAGAAATATGTAAAGGGAAAGAAGTGTGCATAAGAAATATGTAAAGGGAAAGAAGTGTGCATAAGAAATATGTAAAGGGAAAGAAGTGTGCATAAGAAATATGTAAAGGGAAAGAAGTGTGCATAAGAAATATGTAAAGGGAAAGAAGTGTGCATAAGAAATATGTAAAGGGAAAGAAGTGTGCATAAGAAATATGTAAAGGGAAAGAAGTGTGCATAAGAAATATGTAAAGGGAAAGAAGTGTGCATAAGAAATATGTAAAGGGAAAGAAGTGTGCATAAGAAATATGTAAAGGGAAAGAAGTGTGCATAAGAAATATGTAAAGGGAAAGAAGTGTGCATAAGAAATATGTAAAGGGAAAGAAGTGTGCATAAGAAATATGTAAAGGGAAAGAAGTGTGCATAAGAAATATGTAAAGGGAAAGAAGTGTGCATAAGAAATATGTAAAGGGAAAGAAGTGTGCATAAGAAATATGTAAAGGGAAAGAAGTGTGCATAAGAAATATGTAAAGGGAAAGAAGTGTGCATAAGAAATATGTAAAGGGAAAGAAGTGTGCATAAGAAATATGTAAAGGGAAAGAAGTGTGCATAAGAAATATGTAAAGGGAAAGAAGTGTGCATAAGAAATATGTAAAGGGAAAGAAGTGTGCATAAGAAATATGTAAAGGGAAAGAAGTGTGCATAAGAAATATGTAAAGGGAAAGAAGTGTGCATAAGAAATATGTAAAGGGAAAGAAGTGTGCATAAGAAATATGTAAAGGGAAAGAAGTGTGCATAAGAAATATGTAAAGGGAAAGAAGTGTGCATAAGAAATATGTAAAGGGAAAGAAGTGTGCATAAGAAATATGTAAAGGGAAAGAAGTGTGCATAAGAAATATGTAAAGGGAAAGAAGTGTGCATAAGAAATATGTAAAGGGAAAGAAGTGTGCATAAGAAATATGTAAAGGGAAAGAAGTGTGCATAAGAAATATGTAAAGGGAAAGAAGTGTGCATAAGAAATATGTAAAGGGAAAGAAGTGTGCATAAGAAATATGTAAAGGGAAAGAAGTGTGCATAAGAAATATGTAAAGGGAAAGAAGTGTGCATAAGAAATATGTAAAGGGAAAGAAGTGTGCATAAGAAATATGTAAAGGGAAAGAAGTGTGCATAAGAAATATGTAAAGGGAAAGAAGTGTGCATAAGAAATATGTAAAGGGAAAGAAGTGTGCATAAGAAATATGTAAAGGGAAAGAAGTGTGCATAAGAAATATGTAAAGGGAAAGAAGTGTGCATAAGAAATATGTAAAGGGAAAGAAGTGTGCATAAGAAATATGTAAAGGGAAAGAAGTGTGCATAAGAAATATGTAAAGGGAAAGAAGTGTGCATAAGAAATATGTAAAGGGAAAGAAGTGTGCATAAGAAATATGTAAAGGGAAAGAAGTGTGCATAAGAAATATGTAAAGGGAAAGAAGTGTGCATAAGAAATATGTAAAGGGAAAGAAGTGTGCATAAGAAATATGTAAAGGGAAAGAAGTGTGCATAAGAAATATGTAAAGGGAAAGAAGTGTGCATAAGAAATATGTAAAGGGAAAGAAGTGTGCATAAGAAATATGTAAAGGGAAAGAAGTGTGCATAAGAAATATGTAAAGGGAAAGAAGTGTGCATAAGAAATATGTAAAGGGAAAGAAGTGTGCATAAGAAATATGTAAAGGGAAAGAAGTGTGCATAAGAAATATGTAAAGGGAAAGAAGTGTGCATAAGAAATATGTAAAGGGAAAGAAGTGTGCATAAGAAATATGTAAAGGGAAAGAAGTGTGCATAAGAAATATGTAAAGGGAAAGAAGTGTGCATAAGAAATATGTAAAGGGAAAGAAGTGTGCATAAGAAATATGTAAAGGGAAAGAAGTGTGCATAAGAAATATGTAAAGGGAAAGAAGTGTGCATAAGAAATATGTAAAGGGAAAGAAGTGTGCATAAGAAATATGTAAAGGGAAAGAAGTGTGCATAAGAAATATGTAAAGGGAAAGAAGTGTGCATAAGAAATATGTAAAGGGAAAGAAGTGTGCATAAGAAATATGTAAAGGGAAAGAAGTGTGCATAAGAAATATGTAAAGGGAAAGAAGTGTGCATAAGAAATATGTAAAGGGAAAGAAGTGTGCATAAGAAATATGTAAAGGGAAAGAAGTGTGCATAAGAAATATGTAAAGGGAAAGAAGTGTGCATAAGAAATATGTAAAGGGAAAGAAGGTGTGCATAAGAAATATGTAAAGGGAAAGAAGTGTGCATAAGAAATATGTAAAGGGAAAGAAGTGTGCATAAGAAATATGTAAAGGGAAAGAAGTGTGCATAAGAAATATGTAAAGGGAAAGAAGTGTGCATAAGAAATATGTAAAGGGAAGAAGTGTGCATAAGAAATATGTAAAGGGAAAGAAGTGTGCATAAGAAATATGTAAAGGGAAAGAAGTGTGCATAAGAAATATGTAAAGGGAAAGAAGTGTGCATAAGAAATATGTAAAGGGAAAGAAGTGTGCATAAGAAATATGTAAAGGGAAAGAAGTGTGCATAAGAAATAAGTAAAGGGAAAGAAGTGTGCATAAGAAATATGTAAAGGGAAAGAAGTGTGCATAAGAAATATGTAAAGGGAAAGAAGTGTGCATAAGAAATATGTAAAGGGAAAGAAGTGTGCATAAGAAATATGTAAAGGGAAAGAAGTGTGCATAAGAAATATGTAAAGGGAAAGAAGTGTGCATAAGAAATATGTAAAGGGAAAGAAGTGTGCATAAGAAATATGTAAAGGGAAAGAAGTGTGCATAAGAAATATGTAAAGGGAAAGAAGTGTGCATAAGAAATATGTAAAGGGAAAGAAGTGTGCATAAGAAATATGTAAAGGGAAAGAAGTGTGCATAAGAAATATGTAAAGGGAAAGAAGTGTGCATAAGAAATATGTAAAGGGAAAGAAGTGTGCATAAGAAATATGTAAAGGGAAAGAAGTGTGCATAAGAAATATGTAAAGGGAAAGAAGTGTGCATAAGAAATATGTAAAGGGAAAGAAGTGTGCATAAGAAATATGTAAAGGGAAAGAAGTGTGCATAAGAAATATGTAAAGGGAAAGAAGTGTGCATAAGAAATATGTAAAGGGAAAGAAGTGTGCATAAGAAATATGTAAAGGGAAAGAAGTGTGCATAAGAAATATGTAAAGGGAAAGAAGTGTGCATAAGAAATATGTAAAGGGAAAGAAGTGTGCATAAGAAATATGTAAAGGGAAAGAAGTGTGCATAAGAAATATGTAAAGGGAAAGAAGTGTGCATAAGAAATATGTAAAGGGAAAGAAGTGTGCATAAGAAATATGTAAAGGGAAAGAAGTGTGCATAAGAAATATGTAAAGGGAAAGAAGTGTGCATAAGAAATATGTAAAGGGAAAGAAGTGTGCATAAGAAATATGTAAAGGGAAAGAAGTGTGCATAAGAAATATGTAAAGGGAAAGAAGTGTGCATAAGAAATATGTAAAGGGAAAGAGTGTGCATAAGAAATATGTAAAGGGAAAGAAGTGTGCATAAGAAATATGTAAAGGGAAAGAAGTGTGCATAAGAAATATGTAAAGGGAAAGAAGTGTGCATAAGAAATATGTAAAGGGAAAGAAGTGTGCATAAGAAATATGTAAAGGGAAAGAAGTGTGCATAAGAAATATGTAAAGGGAAAGAAGTGTGCATAAGAAATATGTAAAGGGAAAGAAGTGTGCATAAGAAATATGTAAAGGGAAAGAAGTGTGCATAAGAAATATGTAAAGGGAAAGAAGTGTGCATAAGAAATATGTAAAGGGAAAGAAGTGTGCATAAGAAATATGTAAAGGGAAAGAAGTGTGCATAAGAAATATGTAAAGGGAAAGAAGTGTGCATAAGAAATATGTAAAGGGAAAGAAGTGTGCATAAGAAATATGTAAAGGGAAAGAAGTGTGCATAAGAAATATGTAAAGGGAAAGAAGTGTGCATAAGAAATATGTAAAGGGAAAGAAGTGTGCATAAGAAATATGTAAAGGGAAAGAAGTGTGCATAAGAAATATGTAAAGGGAAAGAAGTGTGCATAAGAAATATGTAAAGGAGAAAGAAGTGGTGCATAAGAAATATGTAAAGGGAAAGAAGTGTGCATAAGAAATATGTAAAGGGAAAGAAGTGTGCATAAGAAATATGTAAAGGGAAAGAAGTGTGCATAAGACATATGTAAAGGGAAAGAAGTGTGCATAAGAATATGTAAAGGGAAAGAAGTGTGCATAAGAAATATGTAAAGGGAAAGAAGTGTGCATAAGAAATATGTAAAGGGGAAAGAAGTGTGCATAAGAAATATGTAAAGGGAAAGAAGTGTGCATAAGAAATATGTAAAGGGAAAGAAGTGTGCATAAGAAATATGTAAAGGGAAAGAAGTGTGCATAAGAAATATGTAAAGGGAAAGAAGTGTGCATAAGAAATATGTAAAGGGAAAGAAGTGTGCATAAGAAATATGTAAAGGGAAAGAAGTGTGCATAAGAAATATGTAAAGGGAAAGAAGTGTGCATAAGAAATATGTAAAGGGAAAGAAGTGTGCATAAGAAATATGTAAAGGGAAAGAAGTGTGCATAAGAAATATGTAAAGGGAAAGAAGTGTGCATAAGAAATATGTAAAGGGAAAGAAGTGTGCATAAGAAATATGTAAAGGAAAGAAGTGTGCATAAGAAATATGTAAAGGGAAAGAAGTGTGCATAAGAAATATGTAAAGGGAAAGAAGTGTGCATAAGAAATATGTAAAGGGAAAGAAGTGTGCATAAGAAATATGTAAAGGGAAAGAAGTGTGCATAAGAAATATGTAAAGGGAAAGAAGTGTGCATAAGAAATATGTAAAGGGAAAGAAGTGTGCATAAGAAATATGTAAAGGGAAAGAAGTGTGCATAAGAAATATGTAAAGGGAAAGAAGTGTGCATAAGAAATATGTAAAGGGAAAGAAGTGTGCATAAGAAATATGTAAAGGGAAAGAAGTGTGCATAAGAAATATGTAAAGGGAAAGAAGTGTGCATAAGAAATATGTAAAGGGAAAGAAGTGTGGCATAAGAAATATGTAAAGGGAAAGAAGTGTGCATAAGAAATATGTAAAGGGAAAGAAGTGTGCATAAGAAATATGTAAAGGGAAAGAAGTGTGCATAAGAAATATGTAAAGGGAAAGAAGTGTGCATAAGAAATATGTAAAGGGAAAGAAGTGTGCATAAGAAATATGTAAAGGGAAAGAAGTGTGCATAAGAAATATGTAAAGGGAAAGAAGTGTGCATAAGAAATATGTAAAGGAAAGAAGTGTGCATAAGAAATATGTAAAGGGGAAAGAAGTGTGCATAAGAAATATGTAAAGGGAAAGAAGTGTGCATAAGAAATATGTAAAGGGAAAGAAGTGTGCATAAGAAATATGTAAAGGGAAAGAAGTGTGCATAAGAAATATGTAAAGGGAAAGAAGTGTGCATAAGAAATATGTAAAGGGAAAGAAGTGTGCATAAGAAATATGTAAAGGGAAAGAAGTGTGCATAAGAAATATGTAAAGGGAAAGAAGTGTGCATAAGAAATATGTAAAGGGAAAGAAGTGTGCATAAGAAATATGTAAAGGGAAAGAAGTGTGCATAAGAAAATATGTAAAGGGAAAGAAGTGTGCATAAGAAATATGTAAAGGGAAAGAAGTGTGCATAAGAAATATGTAAAGGGAAAGAAGTGTGCATAAGAATTATGTAAAGGGAAAGAAGTGTGCATAAGAAATATGTAAAGGGAAAGAAGTGTGCATAAGAAATATGTAAAGGGAAAGAAGTGTGCATAAGAAATATGTAAAGGGAAAGAAGTGTGCATAAGAAATATGTAAAGGGAAAGAAGTGTGCATAAGAAATATGTAAAGGGAAAGAAGTGTGCATAAGAAATATGTAAAGGGAAAGAAGTGTGCATAAGAAATATGTAAAGGGAAAGAAGTGTGCATAAGAAAATATGTAAAGGGAAAGAAGTGTGCATAAGAAATATGTAAAGGGAAAGAAGTGTGCATAAGAAATATGTAAAGGGAAAGAAGTGTGCATAAGAAATATGTAAAGGGAAAGAAGTGTGCATAAGAAATATGTAAAGGGAAAGAAGTGTGCATAAGAAATATGTAAAGGGAAAGAAGTGTGCATAAGAAATATGTAAAGGGAAAGAAGTGTGCATAAGAAATATGTAAAGGGAAAGAAGTGTGCATAAGAAATATGTAAAGGGAAAGAAGTGTGCATAAGAAATATGTAAAGGGAAAGAAGTGTGCATAAGAAATATGTAAAGGAGGAGAAAGAAGTGTGCATAAGAAATATGTAAAGGGAAAGAAGTGTGCATAAGAAAATATGTAAAGGGAAAGAAGTGTGCATAAGAAATATGTAAAGGGAAAGAAGTGTGCATAAGAAATATGTAAAGGGAAAGAAGTGTGCATAAGAAATATGTAAAGGGAAAGAAGTGTGCATAAGAAATATGTAAAGGGAAAGAAGTGTGCATAAGAAATATGTAAAGGGAAAGAAGTGTGCATAAGAAATATGTAAAGGGAAAGAAGTGTGCATAAGAAATATGTAAAGGGAAAGAAGTGTGCATAAGAAATATGTAAAGGGAAAGAAGTGTGCATAAGAAATATGTAAAGGGAAAGAAGTGTGCATAAGAAATATGTAAAGGGAAAGAAGTGTGCATAAGAAATATGTAAAGGGAAAGAAGTGTGCATAAGAAATATGTAAAGGGAAAGAAGTGTGCATAAGAAATATGTAAAGGGAAAGAAGTGTGCATAAGAAATATGTAAAGGGAAAGAAGTGTGCATAAGAAATATGTAAAGGGAAAGAAGTGTGCATAAGAAATATGTAAAGGGAAAGAAGTGTGCATAAGAAATATGTAAAGGGAAAGAAGTGTGCATAAGAAATATGTAAAGGGAAAGAAGTGTGCATAAGAAATATGTAAAGGGAAAGAAGTGTGCATAAGAAATATGTAAAGGGAAAGAAGTGTGCATAAGAAATATGTAAAGGGAAAGAAGTGTGCATAAGAAATATGTAAAGGGAAAGAAGTGTGCATAAGAAATATGTAAAGGGAAAGAAGTGTGCATAAGAAATATGTAAAGGGAAAGAAGTGTGCATAAGAAATATGTAAAGGGAAAGAAGTGTGCATAAGAAATATGTAAAGGGAAAGAAGTGTGCATAAGAAATATGTAAAGGGAAAGAAGTGTGCATAAGAAATATGTAAAGGGAAAGAAGTGTGCATAAGAAATATGTAAAGGGAAAGAAGTGTGCATAAGAAATATGTAAAGGGAAAGAAGTGTGCATAAGAAATATGTAAAGGGAAAGAAGTGTGCATAAGAAATATGTAAAGGGAAAGAAGTGTGCATAAGAAATATGTAAAGGGAAAGAAGTGTGCATAAGAAATATGTAAAGGGAAAGAAGTGTGCATAAGAAATATGTAAAGGGAAAGAAGTGTGCATAAGAAATATGTAAAGGGAAAGAAGTGTGCATAAGAAATATGTAAAGGGAAAGAAGTGTGCATAAGAAATATGTAAAGGGAAAGAAGTGTGCATAAGAAATATGTAAAGGGAAAGAAGTGTGCATAAGAAATATGTAAAGGGAAAGAAGTGTGCATAAGAAATATGTAAAGGGAAAGAAGTGTGCATAAGAAATATGTAAAGGGAAAGAAGTGTGCATAAGAAATATGTAAAGGGGAAAGAAGTGTGCATAAGAAATATGTAAAGGGAAAGAAGTGTGCATAAGAAATATGTAAAGGGAAAGAAGTGTGCATAAGAAATATGTAAAGGGAAAGAAGTGTGCATAAGAAATATGTAAAGGGAAAGAAGTGTGCATAAGAAATATGTAAAGGGAAAGAAGTGTGCATAAGAAATATGTAAAGGGAAAGAAGTGTGCATAAGAAATATGTAAAGGGAAAGAAGTGTGCATAAGAAATATGTAAAGGGAAAGAAGTGTGCATAAGAATATGTAAAGGGAAAGAAGTGTGCATAAGAAATATGTAAAGGGAAAGAAGTGTGCATAAGAAATATGTAAAGGGAAAGAAGTGTGCATAAGAAATATGTAAAGGGAAAGAAGTGTGCATAAGAAATATGTAAAGGGAAAGAAGTGTGCATAAGAAATATGTAAAGGGAAAGAAGTGTGCATAAGAAATATGTAAAGGGAAAGAAGTGTGCATAAGAAATATGTAAAGGGAAAGAAGTGTGCATAAGAAATATGTAAAGGGAAAGAAGTGTGCATAAGAAATATGTAAAGGGAAAGAAGTGTGCATAAGAAATATGTAAAGGGAAAGAAGTGTGCATAAGAAATATGTAAAGGGAAAGAAGTGTGCATAAGAAATATGTAAAGGGAAAGAAGTGTGCATAAGAAATATGTAAAGGGAAAGAAGTGTGCATAAGAAATATGTAAAGGGAAAGAAGTGTGCATAAGAAATATGTAAAGGGAAAGAAGTGTGCATAAGAAATATGTAAAGGGAAAGAAGTGTGCATAAGAAATATGTAAAGGGAAAGAAGTGTGCATAAGAAATATGTAAAGGGAAAGAAGTGTGCATAAGAAATATGTAAAGGGAAAGAAGTGTGCATAAGAAATATGTAAAGGGAAAGAAGTGTGCATAAGAAATATGTAAAGGGAAAGAAGTGTGCATAAGAAATATGTAAAGGGAAAGAAGTGTGCATAAGAAATATGTAAAGGGAAAGAAGTGTGCATAAGAAATATGTAAAGGGAAAGAAGTGTGCATAAGAAATATGTAAAGGGAAAGAAGTGTGCATAAGAAATATGTAAAGGGAAAGAAGTGTGCATAAGAAATATGTAAAGGGAAAGAAGTGTGCATAAGAAATATGTAAAGGGAAAGAAGTGTGCATAAGAAATATGTAAAGGGAAAGAAGTGTGCATAAGAAATATGTAAAGGGAAAGAAGTGTGCATAAGAAATATGTAAAGGGAAAGAAGTGTGCATAAGAAATATGTAAAGGGAAAGAAGTGTGCATAAGAAATATGTAAAGGGAAAGAAGTGTGCATAAGAAATATGTAAAGGGAAAGAAGTGTGCATAAGAAATATGTAAAGGGAAAGAAGTGTGCATAAGAAATATGTAAAGGGAAAGAAGTGTGCATAAGAAATATGTAAAGGGAAAGAAGTGTGCATAAGAAATATGTAAAGGGAAAGAAGTGTGCATAAGAAATATGTAAAGGGAAAGAAGTGTGCATAAGAAATATGTAAAGGGAAAGAAGTGTGCATAAGAAATATGTAAAGGGAAAGAAGTGTGCATAAGAAATATGTAAAGGGAAAGAAGTGTGCATAAGAAATATGTAAAGGGAAAGAAGTGTGCATAAGAAATATGTAAAGGGAAAGAAGTGTGCATAAGAAATATGTAAAGGGAAAGAAGTGTGGCATAAGAAATATGTAAAGGGAAAGAAGTGTGCATAAGAAATATGTAAAGGGAAAGAAGTGTGCATAAGAAATATGTAAAGGGAAAGAAGTGTGCATAAGAAATATGTAAAGGGAAAGAAGTGTGCATAAGAAATATGTAAAGGGAAAGAAGTGTGCATAAGAAATATGTAAAGGGAAAGAAGTGTGCATAAGAAATATGTAAAGGGAAAGAAGTGTGCATAAGAAATATGTAAAGGGAAAGAAGTGTGCATAAGAAATATGTAAAGGGAAAGAAGTGTGCATAAGAAATATGTAAAGGGAAAGAAGTGTGCATAAGAAATATGTAAAGGGAAAGAAGTGTGCATAAGAAATATGTAAAGGGAAAGAAGTGTGCATAAGAAATATGTAAAGGGAAAGAAGTGTGCATAAGAAATATGTAAAGGGAAAGAAGTGTGCATAAGAAATATGTAAAGGGAAAGAAGTGTGCATAAGAAATATGTAAAGGGAAAGAAGTGTGCATAAGAAATATGTAAAGGGAAAGAAGTGTGCATAAGAAATATGTAAGGGAAAGAAGTGTGCATAAGAAATATGTAAAGGGAAAGAAGTGTGCATAAGAAATATGTAAAGGGAAAGAAGTGTGCATAAGAAATATGTAAAGGGAAAGAAGTGTGCATAAGAAATATGTAAAGGGAAAGAAGTGTGCATAAGAAATATGTAAAGGGAAAGAAGTGTGCATAAGAAATATGTAAAGGGAAAGAAGTGTGCATAAGAAATATGTAAAGGGAAAGAAGTGTGCATAAGAAATATGTAAAGGGAAAGAAGTGTGCATAAGAAATATGTAAAGGGAAAGAAGTGTGCATAAGAAATATGTAAAGGGAAAGAAGTGTGCATAAGAAATATGTAAAGGGAAAGAAGTGTGCATAAGAAATATGTAAAGGGAAAGAAGTGTGCATAAGAAATATGTAAAGGGAAAGAAGTGTGCATAAGAAATATGTAAAGGGAAAGAAGTGTGCATAAGAAATATGTAAAGGGAAAGAAGTGTGCATAAGAAATATGTAAGGGAAAGAAGTGTGCATAAGAAATATGTAAAGGGAAAGAAGTGTGCATAAGAAATATGTAAAGGGAAAGAAGTGTGCATAAGAAATATGTAAAGGGAAAGAAGTGTGCATAAGAAATATGTAAAGGGAAAGAAGTGTGCATAAGAAATATGTAAAGGGAAAGAAGTGTGCATAAGAAATATGTAAAGGGAAAGAAGTGTGCATAAGAAATATGTAAAGGGAAAGAAGTGTGCATAAGAAATATGTAAAGGGAAAGAAGTGTGCATAAGAAATATGTAAAGGGAAAGAAGTGTGCATAAGAAATATGTAAAGGGAAAGAAGTGTGCATAAGAAATATGTAAAGGGAAAGAAGTGTGCATAAGAAATATGTAAAGGGAAAGAAGTGTGCATAAGAAATATGTAAAGGGAAAGAAGTGTGCATAAGAAATATGTAAAGGGAAAGAAGTGTGCATAAGAAATATGTAAAGGGAAAGAAGTGTGCATAAGAAATATGTAAAGGGAAAGAAGTGTGCATAAGAAATATGTAAAGGGAAAGAAGTGTGCATAAGAAATATGTAAAGGGAAAGAAGTGTGCATAAGAAATATGTAAAGGGAAAGAAGTGTGCATAAGAAATATGTAAAGGGAAAGAAGTGTGCATAAGAAATATGTAAAGGGAAAGAAGTGTGCATAAGAAATATGTAAAGGGAAAGAAGTGTGCATAAGAAATATGTAAAGGGAAAGAAGTGTGCATAAGAAATATGTAAAGGGAAAGAAGTGTGCATAAGAAATATGTAAAGGGAAAGAAGTGTGCATAAGAAATATGTAAAGGGAAAGAAGTGTGCATAAGAAATATGTAAAGGGAAAGAAGTGTGCATAAGAAATATGTAAAGGGAAAGAAGTGTGCATAAGAAATATGTAAAGGGAAAGAAGTGTGCATAAGAAATATGTAAAGGGAAAGAAGTGTGCATAAGAAATATGTAAAGGGGAAAGAAGTGTGCATAAGAAATATGTAAAGGGAAAGAAGTGTGCATAAGAAATATGTAAAGGGAAAGAAGTGTGCATAAGAAATATGTAAAGGGAAAGAAGTGTGCATAAGAAATATGTAAAGGGAAAGAAGTGTGCATAAGAAATATGTAAAGGGAAAGAAGTGTGCATAAGAAATATGTAAAGGGAAAGAAGTGTGCATAAGAAATATGTAAAGGGAAAGAAGTGTGCATAAGAAATATGTAAAGGGAAAGAAGTGTGCATAAGAAATATGTAAAGGGAAAGAAGTGTGCATAAGAAATATGTAAAGGGAAAGAAGTGTGCATAAGAAATATGTAAAGGGAAAGAAGTGTGCATAAGAAATATGTAAAGGGAAAGAAGTGTGCATAAGAAATATGTAAAGGGAAAGAAGTGTGCATAAGAAATATGTAAAGGGAAAGAAGTGTGCATAAGAAATATGTAAAGGGAAAGAAGTGTGCATAAGAAATATGTAAAGGGAAAGAAGTGTGCATAAGAAATATGTAAAGGGAAAGAAGTGTGCATAAGAAATATGTAAAGGGAAAGAAGTGTGCATAAGAAATATGTAAAGGGAAAGAAGTGTGCATAAGAAATATGTAAAGGGAAAGAAGTGTGCATAAGAAATATGTAAAGGGAAAGAAGTGTGCATAAGAAATATGTAAAGGGAAAGAAGTGTGCATAAGAAATATGTAAAGGGAAAGAAGTGTGCATAAGAAATATGTAAAGGGAAAGAAGTGTGCATAAGAAATATGTAAAGGGAAAGAAGTGTGCATAAGAAATATGTAAAGGGAAAGAAGTGTGCATAAGAAATATGTAAAGGGAAAGAAGTGTGCATAAGAAATATGTAAAGGGAAAGAAGTGTGCATAAGAAATATGTAAAGGGAAAGAAGTGTGCATAAGAAATATGTAAAGGGAAAGAAGTGTGCATAAGAAATATGTAAAGGGAAAGAAGTGTGCATAAGAAATATGTAAAGGGAAAGAAGTGTGCATAAGAAATATGTAAAGGGAAAGAAGTGTGCATAAGAAATATGTAAAGGGAAAGAAGTGTGCATAAGAAATATGTAAAGGGAAAGAAGGTGTGCATAAGAAATATGTAAAGGGAAAGAAGTGTGCATAAGAAATATGTAAAGGGAAAGAAGTGTGCATAAGAAATATGTAAAGGGAAAGAAGTGTGCATAAGAAATATGTAAAGGGAAAGAAGTGTGCATAAGAAATATGTAAAGGGAAAGAAGTGTGCATAAGAAATATGTAAAGGGAAAGAAGTGTGCATAAGAAATATGTAAAGGGAAAGAAGTGTGCATAAGAAATATGTAAAGGGAAAGAAGTGTGCATAAGAAATATGTAAAGGGAAAGAAGTGTGCATAAGAAATATGTAAAGGGAAAGAAGTGTGCATAAGAAATATGTAAAGGGAAAGAAGTGTGCATAAGAAATATGTAAAGGGAAAGAAGTGTGCATAAGAAATATGTAAAGGGAAAGAAGTGTGCATAAGAAATATGTAAAGGGAAAGAAGTGTGCATAAGAAATATGTAAAGGGAAAGAAGTGTGCATAAGAAATATGTAAAGGGAAAGAAGTGTGCATAAGAAATATGTAAAGGGAAAGAAGTGTGCATAAGAAATATGTAAAGGGAAAGAAGTGTGCATAAGAAATATGTAAAGGGAAAGAAGTGTGCATAAGAAATATGTAAAGGGAAAGAAGTGTGCATAAGAAATATGTAAAGGGAAAGAAGTGTGCATAAGAAATATGTAAAGGGAAAGAAGTGTGCATAAGAAATATGTAAAGGGAAAGAAGTGTGCATAAGAAATATGTAAAGGGAAAGAAGTGTGCATAAGAAATATGTAAAGGAAAGAAGTGTGCATAAGAAATATGTAAAGGGAAAGAAGTGTGCATAAGAAATATGTAAAGGGAAAGAAGTGTGCATAAGAAATATGTAAAGGGAAAGAAGTGTGCATAAGAAATATGTAAAGGGAAAGAAGTGTGCATAAGAAATATGTAAAGGGAAAGAAGTGTGCATAAGAAATATGTAAAGGGAAAGAAGTGTGCATAAGAAATATGTAAAGGGAAAGAAGTGTGCATAAGAAATATGTAAAGGGGAAAGAAGTGTGCATAAGAAATATGTAAAGGGAAAGAAGTGTGCATAAGAAAATATGTAAAGGGAAAGAAGTGTGCATAGAAATATGTAAAGGGAAAGAAGTGTGCATAAGAAATATGTAAAGGGAAAGAAGTGTGCATAAGAAATATGTAAAGGGAAAGAAGTGTGCATAAGAAATATGTAAAGGGAAAGAAGTGTGCATAAGAAATATGTAAAGGGAAAGAAGTGTGCATAAGAAATATGTAAAGGGAAAGAAGTGTGCATAAGAAATATGTAAAGGGAAAGAAGTGTGCATAAGAAATATGTAAAGGGAAAGAAGTGTGCATAAGAAATATGTAAAGGGAAAGAAGTGTGCATAAGAAATATGTAAAGGGAAAGAAGTGTGCATAAGAAATATGTAAAGGGAAAGAAGTGTGCATAAGAAATATGTAAAGGGAAAGAAGTGTGCATAAGAAATATGTAAAGGGAAAGAAGTGTGCATAAGAAATATGTAAAGGGAAAGAAGTGTGCATAAGAAATATGTAAAGGGAAAGAAGTGTGCATAAGAAATATGTAAAGGGAAAGAAGTGTGCATAAGAAATATGTAAAGGGAAAGAAGTGTGCATAAGAAATATGTAAAGGGAAAGAAGTGTGCATAAGAAATATGTAAAGGGAAAGAAGTGTGCATAAGAAATATGTAAAGGGAAAGAAGTGTGCATAAGAAATATGTAAAGGGAAAGAAGTGTGCATAAGAAATATGTAAAGGGAAAGAAGTGTGCATAAGAAATATGTAAAGGGAAAGAAGTGTGCATAAGAAATATGTAAAGGGAAAGAAGTGTGCATAAGAAATATGTAAAGGGAAGAAGTGTGCATAAGAAATATGTAAAGGGAAGAAGTGTGCATAAGAAATATGTAAAGGGAAAGAAGTGTGCATAAGAAATATGTAAAGGGAAAGAAGTGTGCATAAGAAATATGTAAAGGGAAAGAAGTGTGCATAAGAAATATGTAAAGGGAAAGAAGTGTGCATAAGAAATATGTAAAGGGAAAGAAGTGTGCATAAGAAATATGTAAAGGGAAAGAAGTGTGCATAAGAAATATGTAAAGGGAAAGAAGTGTGCATAAGAAATATGTAAAGGGAAAGAAGTGTGCATAAGAAATATGTAAAGGGAAAGAAGTGTGCATAAGAAATATGTAAAGGGAAAGAAGTGTGCATAAGAAATATGTAAAGGGAAAGAAGTGTGCATAAGAAATATGTAAAGGGAAAGAAGTGTGCATAAGAAATATGTAAAGGGAAAGAAGTGTGCATAAGAAATATGTAAAGGGAAAGAAGTGTGCATAAGAAATATGTAAAGGGAAAGAAGTGTGCATAAGAAATATGTAAAGGGAAAGAAGTGTGCATAAGAAATATGTAAAGGGAAAGAAGTGTGCATAAGAAATATGTAAAGGGAACGAAGTGTGCATAAGACATATGTAAAGGGAAAGAAGTGTGCATAAGAAATATGTAAAGGGAAAGAAGTGTGCATAAGAAATATGTAAAGGGAAAGAAGTGTGCATAAGAAATATGTAAAGGGAAAGAAGTGTGCATAAGAAATATGTAAAGGGAAAGAAGTGTGCATAAGAAATATGCTAAAGGGAAAGAAGTGTGCATAAGAAATATGTAAAGGGAAAGAAGTGTGCATAAGAAATATGTAAAGGGAAAGAAGTGTGCATAAGAAATATGTAAAGGGAAAGAAGTGTGCATAAGAAATATGTAAAGGGAAAGAAGTGTGCATAAGAAATATGTAAAGGGAAAGAAGTGTGCATAAGAAATATGTAAAGGGAAAGAAGTGTGCATAAGAAATATGTAAAGGGAAAGAAGTGTGCATAAGAAATATGTAAAGGGAAAGAAGTGTGCATAAGAAATATGTAAAGGGAAAGAAGTGTGCATAAGAAATATGTAAAGGGAAAGAAGTGTGCATAAGAAATATGTAAAGGGAAAGAAGTGTGCATAAGAAATATGTAAAGGGAAAGAAGTGTGCATAAGAAATATGTAAAGGGAAAGAAGTGTGCATAAGAAATATGTAAAGGGAAAGAAGTGTGCATAAGAAATATGTAAAGGGAAAGAAGTGTGCATAAGAAATATGTAAAGGGAAAGAAGTGTGCATAAGAAATATGTAAAGGGAAAGAAGTGTGCATAAGAAATATGTAAAGGGAAAGAAGTGTGCATAAGAAATATGTAAAGGGAAAGAAGTGTGCATAAGAAATATGTAAAGGGAAAGAAGTGTGCATAAGAAATATGTAAAGGGAAAGAAGTGTGCATAAGAAATATGTAAAGGGAAAGAAGTGTGCATAAGAAATATGTAAAGGGAAAGAAGTGTGCATAAGAAATATGTAAAGGGAAAGAAGTGTGCATAAGAAATATGTAAAGGGAAAGAAGTGTGCATAAGAAATATGTAAAGGGAAAGAAGTGTGCATAAGAAATATGTAAAGGGAAAGAAGTGTGCATAAGAAATATGTAAAGGGAAAGAAGTGTGCATAAGAAATATGTAAAGGGAAAGAAGTGTGCATAAGAAATATGTAAAGGGAAAGAAGTGTGCATAAGAAATATGTAAAGGGAAAGAAGTGTGCATAAGAAATATGTAAAGGGAAAGAAGTGTGCATAAGAAATATGTAAAGGGAAAGAAGTGTGCATAAGAAATATGTAAAGGGAAAGAAGTGTGCATAAGAAATATGTAAAGGGAAAGAAGTGTGCATAAGAAATATGTAAAGGGAAAGAAGTGTGCATAAGAAATATGTAAAGGGAAAGAAGTGTGCATAAGAAATATGTAAAGGGAAAGAAGTGTGCATAAGAAATATGTAAAGGGAAAGAAGTGTGCATAAGAAATATGTAAAGGGAAAGAAGTGTGCATAAGAAATATGTAAAGGGAAAGAAGTGTGCATAAGAAATATGTAAAGGGAAAGAAGTGTGCATAAGAAATATGTAAAGGGAAAGAAGTGTGCATAAGAAATATGTAAAGGGAAAGAAGTGTGCATAAGAAATATGTAAAGGGAAAGAAGTGTGCATAAGAAATATGTAAAGGGAAAGAAGTGTGCATAAGAAATATGTAAAGGGAAAGAAGTGTGCATAAGAAATATGTAAAGGGAAAGAAGTGTGCATAAGAAATATGTAAAGGGAAAGAAGTGTGCATAAGAAATATGTAAAGGGAAAGAAGTGTGCATAAGAAATATGTAAAGGGAAAGAAGTGTGCATAAGAAATATGTAAAGGGAAAGAAGTGTGCATAAGAAATATGTAAAGGGAAAGAAGTGTGCATAAGAAATATGTAAAGGGAAAGAAGTGTGCATAAGAAATATGTAAAGGGAAAGAAGTGTGCATAAGAAATATGTAAAGGGAAAGAAGTGTGCATAAGAAATATGTAAAGGGAAAGAAGTGTGCATAAGAAATATGTAAAGGGAAAGAAGTGTGCATAAGAAATATGTAAAGGGAAAGAAGTGTGCATAAGAAATATGTAAAGGGAAAGAAGTGTGCATAAGAAATATGTAAAGGGAAAGAAGTGTGCATAAGAAATATGTAAAGGGAAAGAAGTGTGCATAAGAAATATGTAAAGGGAAAGAAGTGTGCATAAGAAATATGTAAAGGGAAAGAAGTGTGCATAAGAAATATGTAAAGGGAAAGAAGTGTGCATAAGAAATATGTAAAGGGAAAGAAGTGTGCATAAGAAATATGTAAAGGGAAAGAAGTGTGCATAAGAAATATGTAAAGGGAAAGAAGTGTGCATAAGAAATATGTAAAGGGAAAGAAGTGTGCATAAGAAATATGTAAAGGGAAAGAAGTGTGCATAAGAAATATGTAAAGGGAAAGAAGTGTGCATAAGAAATATGTAAAGGGAAAGAAGTGTGCATAAGAAATATGTAAAGGGAAAGAAGTGTGCATAAGAAATATGTAAAGGGAAAGAAGTGTGCATAAGAAATATGTAAAGGGAAAGAAGTGTGCATAAGAAATATGTAAAGGGAAAGAAGTGTGCATAAGAAATATGTAAAGGGAAAGAAGTGTGCATAAGAAATATGTAAAGGGAAAGAAGTGTGCATAAGAAATATGTAAAGGGAAAGAAGTGTGCATAAGAAATATGTAAAGGGAAAGAAGTGTGCATAAGAAATATGTAAAGGGAAAGAAGTGTGCATAAGAAATATGTAAAGGGAAAGAAGTGTGCATAAGAAATATGTAAAGGGAAAGAAGTGTGCATAAGAAATATGTAAAGGGAAAGAAGTGTGCATAAGAAATATGTAAAGGGAAAGAAGTGTGCATAAGAAATATGTAAAGGGAAAGAAGTGTGCATAAGAAATATGTAAAGGGAAAGAAGTGTGCATAAGAAATATGTAAAGGGAAAGAAGTGTGCATAAGAAATATGTAAAGGGAAAGAAGTGTGCATAAGAAATATGTAAAGGGAAAGAAGTGTGCATAAGAAATATGTAAAGGGAAAGAAGTGTGCATAAGAAATATGTAAAGGGAAAGAAGTGTGCATAAGAAATATGTAAAGGGAAAGAAGTGTGCATAAGAAATATGTAAAGGGAAAGAAGTGTGCATAAGAAATATGTAAAGGGAAAGAAGTGTGCATAAGAAATATGTAAAGGGAAAGAAGTGTGCATAAGAAATATGTAAAGGGAAAGAAGTGTGCATAAGAAATATGTAAAGGGAAAGAAGTGTGCATAAGAAATATGTAAAGGGAAAGAAGTGTGCATAAGAAATATGTAAAGGGAAAGAAGTGTGCATAAGAAATATGTAAAGGGAAAGAAGTGTGCATAAGAAATATGTAAAGGGAAAGAAGTGTGCATAAGAAATATGTAAAGGGAAAGAAGTGTGCATAAGAAATATGTAAAGGGAAAGAAGTGTGCATAAGAAATATGTAAAGGGAAAGAAGTGTGCATAAGAAATATGTAAAGGGAAAGAAGTGTGCATAAGAAATATGTAAAGGGAAAGAAGTGTGCATAAGAAATATGTAAAGGGAAAGAAGTGTGCATAAGAAATATGTAAAGGGAAAGAAGTGTGCATAAGAAATATGTAAAGGGAAAGAAGTGTGCATAAGAAATATGTAAAGGGAAAGAAGTGTGCATAAGAAATATGTAAAGGGAAAGAAGTGTGCATAAGAAATATGTAAAGGGAAAGAAGTGTGCATAAGAAATATGTAAAGGGAAAGAAGTGTGCATAAGAAATATGTAAAGGGAAAGAAGTGTGCATAAGAAATATGTAAAGGGAAAGAAGTGTGCATAAGAAATATGTAAAGGGAAAGAAGTGTGCATAAGAAATATGTAAAGGGAAAGAAGTGTGCATAAGAAATATGTAAAGGGAAAGAAGTGTGCATAAGAAATATGTAAAGGGAAAGAAGTGTGCATAAGAAATATGTAAAGGGAAAGAAGTGTGCATAAGAAATATGTAAAGGGAAAGAAGTGTGCATAAGAAATATGTAAAGGGAAAGAAGTGTGCATAAGAAATATGTAAAGGGAAAGAAGTGTGCATAAGAAATATGTAAAGGGAAAGAAGTGTGCATAAGAAATATGTAAAGGGAAAGAAGTGTGCATAAGAAATATGTAAAGGGAAAGAAGTGTGCATAAGAAATATGTAAAGGGAAAGAAGTGTGCATAAGAAATATGTAAAGGGAAAGAAGTGTGCATAAGAAATATGTAAAGGGAAAGAAGTGTGCATAAGAAATATGTAAAGGGAAAGAAGTGTGCATAAGAAATATGTAAAGGGAAAGAAGTGTGCATAAGAAATATGTAAAGGGAAAGAAGTGTGCATAAGAAATATGTAAAGGGAAAGAAGTGTGCATAAGAAATATGTAAAGGGAAAGAAGTGTGCATAAGAAATATGTAAAGGGAAAGAAGTGTGCATAAGAAATATGTAAAGGGAAAGAAGTGTGCATAAGAAATATGTAAAGGGAAAGAAGTGTGCATAAGAAATATGTAAAGGGAAAGAAGTGTGCATAAGAAATATGTAAAGGGAAAGAAGTGTGCATAAGAAATATGTAAAGGGAAAGAAGTGTGCATAAGAAATATGTAAAGGGAAAGAAGTGTGCATAAGAAATATGTAAAGGGAAAGAAGTGTGCATAAGAAATATGTAAAGGGAAAGAAGTGTGCATAAGAAATATGTAAAGGGAAAGAAGTGTGCATAAGAAATATGTAAAGGGAAAGAAGTGTGCATAAGAAATATGTAAAGGGAAAGAAGTGTGCATAAGAAATATGTAAAGGGAAAGAAGTGTGCATAAGAAATATGTAAAGGGAAAGAAGTGTGCATAAGAAATATGTAAAGGGAAAGAAGTGTGCATAAGAAATATGTAAAGGGAAAGAAGTGTGCATAAGAAATATGTAAAGGGAAAGAAGTGTGCATAAGAAATATGTAAAGGGAAAGAAGTGTGCATAAGAAATATGTAAAGGGAAAGAAGTGTGCATAAGAAATATGTAAAGGGAAAGAAGTGTGCATAAGAAATATGTAAAGGGAAAGAAGTGTGCATAAGAAATATGTAAAGGGAAAGAAGTGTGCATAAGAAATATGTAAAGGGAAAGAAGTGTGCATAAGAAATATGTAAAGGGAAAGAAGTGTGCATAAGAAATATGTAAAGGGAAAGAAGTGTGCATAAGAAATATGTAAAGGGAAAGAAGTGTGCATAAGAAATATGTAAAGGGAAAGAAGTGTGCATAAGAAATATGTAAAGGGAAAGAAGTGTGCATAAGAAATATGTAAAGGGAAAGAAGTGTGCATAAGAAATATGTAAAGGGAAAGAAGTGTGCATAAGAAATATGTAAAGGGAAAGAAGTGTGCATAAGAAATATGTAAAGGGAAAGAAGTGTGCATAAGAAATATGTAAAGGGAAAGAAGTGTGCATAAGAAATATGTAAAGGGAAAGAAGTGTGCATAAGAAATATGTAAAGGGAAAGAAGTGTGCATAAGAAATATGTAAAGGGAAAGAAGTGTGCATAAGAAATATGTAAAGGGAAAGAAGTGTGCATAAGAAATATGTAAAGGGAAAGAAGTGTGCATAAGAAATATGTAAAGGGAAAGAAGTGTGCATAAGAAATATGTAAAGGGAAAGAAGTGTGCATAAGAAATATGTAAAGGGAAAGAAGTGTGCATAAGAAATATGTAAAGGGAAAGAAGTGTGCATAAGAAATATGTAAAGGGAAAGAAGTGTGCATAAGAAATATGTAAAGGGAAAGAAGTGTGCATAAGAAATATGTAAAGGGAAAGAAGTGTGCATAAGAAATATGTAAAGGGAAAGAAGTGTGCATAAGAAATATGTAAAGGGAAAGAAGTGTGCATAAGAAATATGTAAAGGGAAAGAAGTGTGCATAAGAAATATGTAAAGGGAAAGAAGTGTGCATAAGAAATATGTAAAGGGAAAGAAGTGTGCATAAGAAATATGTAAAGGGAAAGAAGTGTGCATAAGAAATATGTAAAGGGAAAGAAGTGTGCATAAGAAATATGTAAAGGGAAAGAAGTGTGCATAAGAAATATGTAAAGGGAAAGAAGTGTGCATAAGAAATATGTAAAGGGAAAGAAGTGTGCATAAGAAATATGTAAAGGGAAAGAAGTGTGCATAAGAAATATGTAAAGGGAAAGAAGTGTGCATAAGAAATATGTAAAGGGAAAGAAGTGTGCATAAGAAATATGTAAAGGGAAAGAAGTGTGCATAAGAAATATGTAAAGGGAAAGAAGTGTGCATAAGAAATATGTAAAGGGAAAGAAGTGTGCATAAGAAATATGTAAAGGGAAAGAAGTGTGCATAAGAAATATGTAAAGGGAAAGAAGTGTGCATAAGAAATATGTAAAGGGAAAGAAGTGTGCATAAGAAATATGTAAAGGGAAAGAAGTGTGCATAAGAAATATGTAAAGGGAAAGAAGTGTGCATAAGAAATATGTAAAGGGAAAGAAGTGTGCATAAGAAATATGTAAAGGGAAAGAAGTGTGCATAAGAAATATGTAAAGGGAAAGAAGTGTGCATAAGAAATATGTAAAGGGAAAGAAGTGTGCATAAGAAATATGTAAAGGGAAAGAAGTGTGCATAAGAAATATGTAAAGGGAAAGAAGTGTGCATAAGAAATATGTAAAGGGAAAGAAGTGTGCATAAGAAATATGTAAAGGGAAAGAAGTGTGCATAAGAAATATGTAAAGGGAAAGAAGTGTGCATAAGAAATATGTAAAGGGAAAGAAGTGTGCATAAGAAATATGTAAAGGGAAAGAAGTGTGCATAAGAAATATGTAAAGGGAAAGAAGTGTGCATAAGAAATATGTAAAGGGAAAGAAGTGTGCATAAGAAATATGTAAAGGGAAAGAAGTGTGCATAAGAAATATGTAAAGGGAAAGAAGTGTGCATAAGAAATATGTAAAGGGAAAGAAGTGTGCATAAGAAATATGTAAAGGGAAAGAAGTGTGCATAAGAAATATGTAAAGGGAAAGAAGTGTGCATAAGAAATATGTAAAGGGAAAGAAGTGTGCATAAGAAATATGTAAAGGGAAAGAAGTGTGCATAAGAAATATGTAAAGGGAAAGAAGTGTGCATAAGAAATATGTAAAGGGAAAGAAGTGTGCATAAGAAATATGTAAAGGGAAAGAAGTGTGCATAAGAAATATGTAAAGGGAAAGAAGTGTGCATAAGAAATATGTAAAGGGAAAGAAGTGTGCATAAGAAATATGTAAAGGGAAAGAAGTGTGCATAAGAAATATGTAAAGGGAAAGAAGTGTGCATAAGAAATATGTAAAGGGAAAGAAGTGTGCATAAGAAATATGTAAAGGGAAAGAAGTGTGCATAAGAAATATGTAAAGGGAAAGAAGTGTGCATAAGAAATATGTAAAGGGAAAGAAGTGTGCATAAGAAATATGTAAAGGGAAAGAAGTGTGCATAAGAAATATGTAAAGGGAAAGAAGTGTGCATAAGAAATATGTAAAGGGAAAGAAGTGTGCATAAGAAATATGTAAAGGGAAAGAAGTGTGCATAAGAAATATGTAAAGGGAAAGAAGTGTGCATAAGAAATATGTAAAGGGAAAGAAGTGTGCATAAGAAATATGTAAAGGGAAAGAAGTGTGCATAAGAAATATGTAAAGGGAAAGAAGTGTGCATAAGAAATATGTAAAGGGAAAGAAGTGTGCATAAGAAATATGTAAAGGGAAAGAAGTGTGCATAAGAAATATGTAAAGGGAAAGAAGTGTGCATAAGAAATATGTAAAGGGAAAGAAGTGTGCATAAGAAATATGTAAAGGGAAAGAAGTGTGCATAAGAAATATGTAAAGGGAAAGAAGTGTGCATAAGAAATATGTAAAGGGAAAGAAGTGTGCATAAGAAATATGTAAAGGGAAAGAAGTGTGCATAAGAAATATGTAAAGGGAAAGAAGTGTGCATAAGAAATATGTAAAGGGAAAGAAGTGTGCATAAGAAATATGTAAAGGGAAAGAAGTGTGCATAAGAAATATGTAAAGGGAAAGAAGTGTGCATAAGAAATATGTAAAGGGAAAGAAGTGTGCATAAGAAATATGTAAAGGGAAAGAAGTGTGCATAAGAAATATGTAAAGGGAAAGAAGTGTGCATAAGAAATATGTAAAGGGAAAGAAGTGTGCATAAGAAATATGTAAAGGGAAAGAAGTGTGCATAAGAAATATGTAAATGGAAAGAAGTGTGCATAAGAAATATGTAAAGGGAAAGAAGTGTGCATAAGAAATATGTAAAGGGAAAGAAGTGTGCATAAGAAATATGTAAAGGGAAAGAAGTGTGCATAAGAAATATGTAAAGGGAAAGAAGTGTGCATAAGAAATATGTAAAGGGAAAGAAGTGTGCATAAGAAATATGTAAAGGGAAAGAAGTGTGCATAAGAAATATGTAAAGGGAAAGAAGTGTGCATAAGAAATATGTAAAGGGAAAGAAGTGTGCATAAGAAATATGTAAAGGGAAAGAAGTGTGCATAAGAAATATGTAAAGGGAAAGAAGTGTGCATAAGAAATATGTAAAGGGAAAGAAGTGTGCATAAGAAATATGTAAAGGGAAAAAAGTGTGCATAAGAAATATGTAAAGGGAAAGAAGTGTGCATAAGAAATATGTAAAGGGAAAGAAGTGTGCATAAGAAATATGTAAGGGAAAGAAGTGTGCATAAGAAATATGTAAAGGGAAAGAAGTGTGCATAAGAAATATGTAAAGGGAAAGAAGTGTGCATAAGAAATATGTAAAGGGAAAGAAGTGTGCATAAGAAATATGTAAAGGGAAAGAAGTGTGCATAAGAAATATGTAAAGGGAAAGAAGTGTGCATAAGAAATATGTAAAGGGAAAGAAGTGTGCATAAGAAATATGTAAAGGGAAAGAAGTGTGCATAAGAAATATGTAAAGGGAAAGAAGTGTGCATAAGAAATAAACACATGATGTCGGGACAAGCCCTCGAGTTAAATATGTAAAGGGAAAGAAGTGTGCATAAGAAATAATAAAGGGAAAGAAGTGTG
This sequence comes from Crossaster papposus, assembly GCA_037893245.1. Lineage (NCBI taxonomy): Eukaryota > Metazoa > Echinodermata > Asteroidea > Velatida > Solasteridae > Crossaster > Crossaster papposus. The sequence continues at coordinate 52,547 of JBAIAA010001594.1, forward strand.
CATAAGAAATATGTAAAGGGAAAGAAGTGTGCATAAGAAATATGTAAAGGGAAAGAAGTGTGCATAAGAAATATGTAAAGGGAAAGAAGTGTGCATAAGAAATATGTAAAGGGAAAGAAGTGTGCATAAGAAATATGTAAAGGGAAAGAAGTGTGCATAAGAAATATGTAAAGGGAAAGAAGTGTGCATAAGAAATATGTAAAGGGAAAGAAGTGTGCATAAGAAATATGTAAAGGGAAAGAAGTGTGCATAAGAAATATGTAAAGGGAAAGAAGTGTGCATAAGAAATATGTAAAGGGAAAGAAGTGTGCATAAGAAATATGTAAAGGGAAAGAAGTGTGCATAAGAAATATGTAAAGGGAAAGAAGTGTGCATAAGAAATATGTAAAGGGAAAGAAGTGTGCATAAGAAATATGTAAAGGGAAAGAAGTGTGCATAAGAAATATGTAAAGGGAAAGAAGTGTGCATAAGAAATATGTAAAGGGAAAGAAGTGTGCATAAGAAATATGTAAAGGGAAAGAAGTGTGCATAAGAAATATGTAAAGGGAAAGAAGTGTGCATAAGAAATATGTAAAGGGAAAGAAGTGTGCATAAGAAATATGTAAAGGGAAAGAAGTGTGCATAAGAAATATGTAAAGGGAAAGAAGTGTGCATAAGAAATATGTAAAGGGAAAGAAGTGTGCATAAGAAATATGTAAAGGGAAAGAAGTGTGCATAAGAAATATGTAAAGGGAAAGAAGTGTGCATAAGAAATATGTAAAGGGAAAGAAGTGTGCATAAGAAATATGTAAAGGGAAAGAAGTGTGCATAAGAAATATGTAAAGGGAAAGAAGTGTGCATAAGAAATATGTAAAGGGAAAGAAGTGTGCATAAGAAATATGCAAAGGGAAAGAAGTGTGCATAAGAAATATGTAAAGGGAAAGAAGTGTGCATAAGAAATATGTAAAGGGAAAGAAGTGTGCATAAGAAATATGTAAAGGGAAAGAAGTGTGCATAAGAAATATGTAAAGGGAAAGAAGTGTGCATAAGAAATATGTAAAGGGAAAGAAGTGTGCATAAGAAATATGTAAAGGGAAAGAAGTGTGCATAAGAAATATGTAAAGGGAAAGAAGTGTGCATAAGAAATATGTAAAGGGAAAGAAGTGTGCATAATAAATATGTAAAGGGAAAGAAGTGTGCATAATAAATATGTAAAGGGAAAGAAGTGTGCATAAGAAATATGTAAAGGGAAAGAAGTGTGCATACGAAATATGTAAAGGGAAAGAAGTGTGCATACGAAATATGTAAAGGGAAAGAAGTGTGCATACGAAATATGTAAAGGGAAAGAAGTGTGCATAAGAAATATGTAAAGGGAAAGAAGTGTGCATAAGAAATATGTAAAGGGAAAGAAGTGTGCATAAGAAATATGTAAAGGGAAAGAAGTGTGCATAAGAAATATGTAAAGGGAAAGAAGTGTGCATAAGAAATATGTAAAGGGAAAGAAGTGTGCATAAGAAATATGTAAAGGGAAAGAAGTGTGCATAAGAAATATGTAAAGGGAAAGAAGTGTGCATAAGAAATATGTAAAGGGAAAGAAGTGTGCATAAGAAATATGTAAAGGGAAAGAAGTGTGCATAAGAAATATGTAAAGGGAAAGAAGTGTGCATAAGAAATATGTAAAGGGAAAGAAGTGTGCATAAGAAATATGTAAAGGGAAAGAAGTGTGCATAAGAAATATGTAAAGGGAAAGAAGTGTGCATAAGAAATATGTAAAGGGAAAGAAGTGTGCATAAGAAATATGTAAAGGGAAAGAAGTGTGCATAAGAAATATGTAAAGGGAAAGAAGTGTGCATAAGAAATATGTAAAGGGAAAGAAGTGTGCATAAGAAATATGTAAAGGGAAAGAAGTGTGCATAAGAAATATGTAAAGGGAAAGAAGTGTGCATAAGAAATATGTAAAGGGAAAGAAGTGTGCATAAGAAATATGTAAAGGGAAAGAAGTGTGCATAAGAAATATGTAAAGGGAAAGAAGTGTGCATAAGAAATATGTAAAGGGAAAGAAGTGTGCATAAGAAATATGTAAAGGGAAAGAAGTGTGCATAAGAAATATGTAAAGGGAAAGAAGTGTGCATAAGAAATATGTAAAGGGAAAGAAGTGTGCATAAGAAATATGTAAAGGGAAAGAAGTGTGCATAAGAAATATGTAAAGGGAAAGAAGTGTGCATAAGAAATATGTAAAGGGAAAGAAGTGTGCATAAGAAATATGTAAAGGGAAAGAAGTGTGCATAAGAAATATGTAAAGGGAAAGAAGTGTGCATAAGAAATATGTAAAGGGAAAAAAGTGTGCATAAGAAATATGTAAAGGGAAAGAAGTGTGCATAAGAAATATGTAAAGGGAAAGAAGTGTGCATAAGAAATATGTAAGGGAAAGAAGTGTGCATAAGAAATATGTAAAAGAAAAGAAGTGTGCATAAGAAATATGTAAAGGGAAAGAAGTGTGCATAATAAATATGTAAAGGGAAAGAAGTGTGCATAAGAAATATGTAAAGGGAAAGAAGTGTGCATAAGAAATATGTAAAGGGAAAGAAGTGTGCATAAGAAATAAACACATGATGTGGGAACAAGTCCCCAGCATTCTCATACGTTGTGTACAAACCAAACTCATTATGTGGTTGAGCAAATACTACCCCAAACCACAGAATAACCCACTTGTGGGTTATTCTGTGGTTTGAGCAAAATAATTTTGCGCTGTTTGTGGTTTTGGTCACTCTGAATCACGGGTTATTCTGTGGATTGACCTGACGAGCTGTTGACCTGCAAATATCTATAAAACTAATTATAAAATGTCAACAGTCATAACTTTTGACATGATTACCCGATTTCCAAACCTTTTTCATATTTAGAATGTGTATATTTTTAACATCAAAACAACATATAAAATATAAAATAACAAAGAAATTTTAATAAATTAAAAATGTTGCTCATTGTGTGGTTTAGCGGTTCACTGTAAATGTACATGTACATGTACATTTTTGTCACGTGTGTGTATTTTTCTCGAGACGTTTAATTGCCAATACAAACAAATATCATAATGTATTATACAATTTGCAATGTAATTCGTTAAAAACGGTTTCAAGCTTATGTGCTGTCCCGGGGGGGGTGGGGGGGGGGGGGGGGGGGGTCTGATCTGACCAAGACCTAATTTGTGTTTGTGTTTAAAAGCAGGTAATATACCCGTGCTCACACGCTGAATACCAAGATGGGCAAGTAAAAAAACATTGCCAATTGATGCATGGAAAACATTATGATTGAAACACAAACAAATACCAACTCTTACCACGTTTGCATATATGCACCTGAAATGCATATTTAATTAAGCCATGCACGGTCATTTTTTTTCTTTTCGCATCAACAAATTACCTCAAAAACACATGTTGTCAAAGGTTAACAATTCATTAATGATAAATTCATTCTAAAAACTATCAATTACATTTTTCAATAAAAACATAGATTTGTTTAAAGGTAGTTGTAATTTTCGCAGCCACAAATTACCTCAAAACACATGTTGTCAAAGGTTAACAATTCATTAATGATAAATTCATTCCAAAAACTATCAATTTCATTTGTCAATAACAACATAGATTTGTTTAAAGGTAGTGTATAAAATTATTGCTTTTGTTGTAATTTTCGCAGCCACAAATTACCTCAAAAACACATGTTGTCAAAGGTTAACAATTTATTAATGATAAATTCATTCCCAAAACTATCAATTTCATTTGTCAATAACAACATAGATTTGTTCAAATGTAGTGTACAAAATTATTGTTTTTGTTGTAATTTTCGCAGCCACAAATTACCTCAAAAACACATGTTGTCAAAGGTTAACAATTTATTAATGATAAATCATTCCAAAAACTATCTATTTCATTTTTCAATAAAAACATAGATTTGTTTAAAGGTAGTGTATACAATTATTGCTTTTGTTGTAATTTTCGCAGCCACAAATTACCTCAAAAACACATGTTGTCAAAGGTTAACAATTTATTAATGATAAATTCATTCCCAAAACTATCAATTTCATTTTTCAATAACAACATAGATTTGTTTAAAGGTAGTGTACACCCTTTGCTTTTGTTGTAATTTTCGAAAATGGGTGGGCTAGGGGAATCATATTGTATAGTAAATATTGTGATGACCTGTTTTTCGGTTTGTCGTTACACTCTAGTATGCTGGAAAAACCAAGAAAAATATGCTGCTTTTATAGTGGGGTTCCTCCCCTCCCTTCATACGAAATCTATACATGTATAGATGTCAGGCAACTATCCGGTAAGGAAACCAGAGTACTTAATTGGCTTTAATTATTGCACGTATATTTATTGATGTGTAACCTTAATCAACTGGAAGCAGAATTGTTCAGATTATTTCAACACATGAAAAGATTGCTGACCGGCAATCGTTGGAAATGGCCACTTTTCTAGAAAACCAGAATACACTGGTGCCGTGATTTCCGACAGGATGCTTTTTCCTTTTTTGGGGGGGGGGGGGGGCAAATGGTGTATATTGATTGACTTTTAAGATTATTTAACAGGCAAGACAAATATATTCTATAAAATAATTACATGTAAACCTATACTACCTTATTTGATTTCCTTTGTGGTCCTTATAAATTTAGTTATTGTAAAATACAATAACAAAATAACACTGCTTATGATACAATTCTTTAAAAAATATTGCAAGTATTTTTGTTTCATTTTGAATTAACAAAAAATCTAAGTTTTGTGTTTATTCTCAAAGTACTTATTTCAAGTCAAGTAAAATCAATCTACACTTTATCTCACATGGGCACTTTAACCCGGCCTCACCGTCCTAATTCCGTCTCCAAAAATCAATCTCCCAAATCGTTAGATTTTAGTGGACTTAATTTCTTATTTAGGCCTGGCATGAAAAATAGTGATGGAGCTTGGTCCAGAAGGCCTGAAGCAGTGCCGGTGCAAATTTTTGTTGTCATACTAAATCACCATCAGCCAACACTGCAATCGACTGTTTGGCGGATTTGGTCCAATACCTTGTAGACTCGCATAATACAATAAAAACATTAAAACATACCAGCAATTATAAAACAATTATACAAGCCTAATAATATACATGGGCGGCATATAGCCCAAATATTTCCACGATTTGTGCCTGTTATGATAAAAGCATGAAACTTATTGGCATGTTTGGTTCATTATGCCATGAATAACATTTTCAGATATTGGGCCATTTTATATTTGACCTCTGGTAACCTTGGAGGTCAATGACCTTTACATACTCTATTATCTAAAACTTCACTTTCCTATGACGTACGTCATAGGTATTCAAACAATTAAAATGATAATCAAATGTGTTTATGGGCACATTTCATATCTTGCTTTACTTACTCAAAGGTCACGAGAGGTCAGATATGAAATATGTTCCCGCATTTGATTATCAATTAATTTTGAAGACCTGGTTTTTTTTACTATGTACCGTGCCAAATTATTCCTGGTCTATGTATAGTTTAACAAATCTAACAAAAATGAACGAAAATACATAAGAAACCTGACTAATAGCTCTATGGTGAAAACAGATTACAATTTAACCATATAAAGTGTAGTTTAATTGTTTCACTTTTTGCCTATATATCTCTAGAAGTATACGTCCGATTTGGTTCAAACTTGGTATGCAGGTATGGCGGGATGTGTTATAGATAAAAATTGAAGTCATGACGTGATCGTGTGATTTGTTTATGATTTTGTTTCATTTTTGGACCTTTAAGCCATATATCTCATCAACAGAACATAATAAATTCAAAATCCTTGTTGTAATATGTTTATTGGGTCATAGACATGCACACAATTCATGACGTCATAAAAAGGCCATAAACAAATCCAAGATGGCCGCCATAAAGAACCTGAAAACAAATTGGTTTTCATGTTAAAGGATCACAGAAATAGAAAATAAAAAGTCCTTATATGATATAAAACATAGGTTACAGTATTAATACACCCAATAAAAAAGATTGTGTGTGATTTTAGGGTTATTTGAGCCATTAAAAATTTCAAATTTCTCTTCGATCGCCCCGCCCAGAAAAATTCCTCCTTTGACAGAATGCCTGGATGTCAAAGTCGTGACGTCACGTAAAGAATAGCTTTCTTCGCGATTGATTGCGATCGCGTGGTTACGTATGTACGTAGGCAATCGCGATCAATCGCGAAGAAAGCTATTCTTTACGTGACGTCACGACTTCGACAGGAGGAATTTTTCTGGGCGGGGCGATCGAAGAGAAATTTGAAATTTGTAATGGCTCAAATAACCCTAAAATCACACACAATTTTTTTTATTGGGTGTATTAATACTGTAACCTATGTTTTATATCATATAAGGACTTTTTATTTTTCTATTTCTGTAATCCTTAAGTACATGTATATCCCAACATTTTTCAAAAATGTATAGTTTAACAAATCTACCAAAAAAATAAATGCAAATACATAAGAAACTAATGGCTCTATGTTGAAAACCGGGTAAAATGTAACCATGCTGACATTTAATAAGTTCACACGGGTTGGAACCGTGTAGATTTCGACACAGATTAGACGTATACATCAACATCATGGTGTGAAAAGGCCTTCTGTTAGGGTTGATGCTTTGCAGCCAAAATAGAAAGTACGCTACATATGTTATACTTTATGTGATAGACATATATTGAAAATCCAAACGAGACAAAAAACCTCAACAAACATGACAACCTATATTATTTGTGCAGTGAACTTTTTTATCCGTGTCATTTTTTTTTCAGCCGAAATTACAATTTTGGTGAATTCTCTTTCAAAAAGCACAGACAGCCATCTCCAAGTAATCAAGGCGAAATTTGGAGCCCGATGCAGTCTTTAAAGGTGGGATACACCATTTGCAGATATCGCAAAAAATTTACTACCGAATTATTAAGAAATATCCTACTCATTTGAAAGTCAATAATGAATCTAGTAGGCATCCAGCAAAATGATTGCGCTAAATATCCTGTAATTATTCTGAAAAATATAATTTTATAAAGAAAATAACATAAGAATAACTGCTCGCCACCGGTTGAAAACAAACGCTGTTTTTGGTGCTTTTCTCGGCATTCATGATTGTAATCCCTTCGGACAGGTTAGTTAAACGATATCTACTATAAAATACAACCCCCCAAATCCACCCATTCATGATAATTCAAGCAATTACCAATGATGTATCCTACCTTTAATGTAATTTATTTATACCTAATAAAGGTAATTTTAGCTGAAAAAACAATTGCCACGAATGCAAATGAGAAAATATAATGTCTAATGAATACTTCACCGAAACTTTATTTTGGCCACTGGTTTTAAGCTTTTTATTGTACGATTCCAAAATGCAATGAAACACGACCTACCAAAAATGTATATGTTTTCAAACACCTTGTGTGTTTCAAAGAAAAATCTATTGGAACCTCTTTTGATTTGTCCCTGCCGTGTTTCCTTGTGATGATGTACGTCCTCCATCACTTCAGATGATGACCATGTGTTATCGCCATCAAGATGGAACGCACAGCCTCTGGTAAAATTACCTTTGTGAGATATTCCAAGTACTGCAAGGACGAACAGTAGGTAGACAAGTACATTTACAAATTAATTAAAGGGTTTTATCTATGCTAACTTTATAAAAATATGTTTGAAATCTGTTTGGATGGGTATAATACTGCTTAAAAAAATACATATACCACCAGAATCATAGCCCAACATATGGTGTTGGAATTTGCAAAGATGGGCCTGTTCCAAGTAAATAACTTTTTGTCGGGCTTTATTGACAAAACCTTTTATTATCGGTGTGTTATTATTAAAAACATATATACGAGTTTGAAACTAACAATGTTTGTAATTGATTAAGATTAAAACTGCTGCAAACTGTTGTAATTGTTCATTCTGCAAAGATGCTTATGGAGTTTTGGAATGTAACAAAACTGTTATTGTTAACTCCTTATTTAGCAGGCCATCCAAATTCCAACACCATTATGGCGGGATATATAGTGGATACTCTCACCCAATGTAATTAGTTTACTAGGGGGTACCGTACCAATCCCAACAAAAAATGCTGTTGGGCCACAGTAATGGGGGATTTCTTTTATGCAGAAGAAGAGGCCACTAATTGCACGTATGCCTAAATGTAGTTTTCAGGCCATTTATTTTCTAGTAGCAGTTATAAATACAAAACTGGTTTATCACCTTTTTGCTTTATTAATGTAGACCTATTATACTTTTTACAATTCTGAGTGTTTTGCCTTTTTTATTTGGTTTTGGCCTATGTTTCGTTGTTTTTAAAAATCAAATTTAAAAAAGATGGGATCAGTAAAACAAAAATATTTTCAAAAGTCGTCAATGTACTTTTGGAAATGCAAAAAACATATTTTTCAAAATTTAAAAGTGTCTTAACAACTCCACAATCCCCCATAATGAGTGGGTCTTTCGAAACTGTGTCTGGAAACTGGGACAATAGTTATTAAGAGTAAAAAAACTTCATATATAATCACGAAAGTCCAGAAATCACGTTAGAAACTTCATATATAATCACGAAGGAATTAATTTAACATGTCTGAAGAAATAAATGATGCAAAGCAGTTTCGAGACATCCAAATTTCGGATATTTTTCGCGATCGACGCAACTCGCTGGGCCCCGCTCTGTCAGACCTATCACCATATGAGACTGTTCTGACCGCCAGTGCAATTTAATTGACTTCCGTAAAACGTTATTTTGCACGGTATGATATCGCCGTAAAACTATAGCACTGCTGTGAGTGTTGAATAAGATATTGCAATTCGATTTTCGGGGTTTTTCGACTTGACAAAACAGTTTCCAGTGCACTTGGAATTACTTTAAACCTTTACATTTTTTGTTTTATTTAGATGGAGTCAAATCTTTTAACCTTGTGGATTTTAAAGCTTGGCGGTGACTTTTAAAGCTTGGCGGGTGCGACAGAAAGCATGGCATATTGGCTAGGGCGTATAAACCAGTGTTGTAGTCGAGACCTACATGACCGAGACCAAGACCAAAGCTTTTGTGACCGAGACCAGTTCTCGAGATCTACAACGCTGGCGTAGATTCGTGAACGTGGCGTTGTTATAGACCGGGTTTTCTCGTGGAAATGGCGGTAGAATGGATTGAAAGGCATCGCGCCGGGACCAGACTTTCTGCCGTGGACAATGATTTTACTGTCACTCGATTCATTCAGCGCATGTACACATGATCAAGCGGCGTTGATGATATCGTGTGCCGCTGGATGGTGTGCACAACCTGGTCCCGGTTGAATTGGTGATGCCTCTCAATCCATTCTATAGTACCACCACTTTAACATGAACGACACCTTGCTAAGATCTTCCAGGAATTGCGCGCGACCCAAAAAAGGCAATAAGTTTGTGTTGGACTCCATCTTTTTTACGGAATTTCTTGGGAAGGTGCCGTCTGACTGTCAAATAACATGGCATCTTTCATCAATCAATTTCTCGTGTTCAACAAAGTTCAGAGCGTGCCGGTGTATATAACCACACCACGGGTCTAGGCAGGGCGCCAAGTTTGTTATACAGGTTGGAGAACACTGGTAGATGCATGCCTTACCCAATCAGCTACACAATAAAACACTCTGTTTAGATTTTGTTGTGTAATACCTATACACAGTAGCTTATTAAATTGACAGATATATGCTCACTAATGCTAAAATAGAATGTTTCAATGTTCCACAATTGTAGATATTTTTTATGTACTTTTTTACTTACTTTACTTGAATTGTTTGGGCAGAACACTGGGAGAAGCACCTCCATCATGACATCAATTTGGTCATCTGTGAAGGGCTCATAAGATGCCTCACATATCAAGGATTCTACATGATACAAAAACAAGAAAGTGCCCATCATGTTTACTATGCATTATATGTTGCCACTACAATGCCTTTGTTTTGTTGCATGATGCACATGACCTGTTCGTTCGATGAATTGGACTTCATTATTCTAAACCGCTAGGTAAAAATACCACACTAAAAATTTCTTACTGGCATGTAAAACGTGGATACCATGGAGTATAATACTTTTACCCTAAAACCACTACATTATTTGTTAGTTTTCTTTATACTCACTTTAAGTACAAAATTAGTTTTGTTCACATTTTATGCACTGTATTGTTCTGTACCTTTTGCTCTCCCTCCCTTCTTAAAAAGTATGTGTCGCCTTGATGTAACCTGTAAAAGAAAAAAAAGAACAAATACATGTGCACATCACCAAAAAACTCCATAGTCCTTTATTTTAAATTGTGTAACAATTATTATTGGCCTAAACATTTACTCACCTTCCCTCTGAAAATTCCCATAAGGTGGGGTATTTGTGTTCTCACCATCCTCCTGATGTCCAAACCTTGGATATTTGTCAATCCACGTCTGCAAGAATAATACAGTTACATAATTGGTTATTTAATAAGTAAACCTTTTTTTACAGACGTTATTTATATTACAATTTTTTGTTTCCCCTATTTCTTTAGTCATAAAAGAACAAGATGGAATTTATAGTCCATATACAGTTCACAGTGTTTTTATGGTCAGTGTGTATTAATTTCCCTGATTCCCACAATTATAGTGTATTAGATTAAGAAATTCACTCCTACAATGTGTATCATAGAACATGGATGTCAAGAGTGCCGTTGATACAAAAGAGTATATTTCTATAAGAACATTTTGACCTCACAATTGTACCAGTGACATTTCAAGTAAATGTATAACTAAGTAGCTATAGCGTAAGTTTATACACTGAGTTAACTTAATTATGTTGCATGTTATGTATGAAACTTGGGATTTTATCAGACTTCTTGTCACAGATCATGCTCTGGTACATGTATATCATCGATTTAAGTTATTTTCAAGTCTCCTGAAGTCATGACAACTGTTTTCTTTATTTAAATATTTACGTGTTTTTTTGTATTCTCTTTCTGTATTCAGTCACCGAACTATCTAGGTAGTCACCTGGACTTGGTTGGAACCAAATAAATCATGTGTTAGAGTTTAACCGATGGTAAACGTGTTGCTTGTTCGCGTTTGTGTGTTGTGATCCAAGGGCGCCCTCTATATTAATACTGGCTCCGAGCCCAAGAGCAGTAACAAATGGTAAATATCAAGCACGTACTTTGTACATGTACACTAACCGTGGTTCTTGTGGCTCAGTAGAGGGATGCTCTGTAAGAAGAAAGAATGAATTGTAGTATTTTAATTATGAAACAAATGTTTGGCAAAATGGAAGTTTAATTATTAGCCAAATCCCCGTTTTAGCTAGTGTTTCTAATTCACGAAGAGTAATGCTGTGACAATATCATGATTCTCCCTGGCCTGCTGGCAGTATTTATACAGTAGGGCACACCTCATTTGACCCCTTGATGACCTTTGACCTAAAATGTCTCAGGTCATCTGAAGTCCACCCATATTATTGCCACCATAGTTTGTTTGAGATTGAAGTCTGAACATGACAGCACATTTGAACTATCAACAATGACGATCCATAGATGACCTTTGACCTCAAATATCAAAAGTCAGTTGAAAACAGACGCTGTTTTTCGTGCTTTTCTCGGCATCCATGATTGTAAAACTTCGGACAGGTCAGTTAAACGATATTTACTATGAAATACAACCCCCCAAATCCACCCATTAATGACATTTCAAGCAACTACCAATGGTGTATCCTACCTTTAACTCATATATATTACCTTGTAATGTATCTAGTGTATGCCTAATTTTGTCTGCCACTTGTTTAGATGTGAACACCAGGTGTTTTTCTTTTATGATTATTGTTGCCTGAAAATAGAGTACATGGGCATTAGTTGTAAACAAATAAAATAAATTCTCAAAAACAGACAAATTTCAATGTTTATTTATCAGTATGCGGATGGTACGTTGGCCGGTTTTAAACGGACATCTAACCACATCTTTATTTTCATTCATAAAGATCTTCTGGGTAAAACATTGCAAAACAAGACATTGGAAATAACTTACATTGGTGCACGTCACGCGAGAAAGCAAGCTGCCTAAACAGTGTAAATACGGACTCTACAAACACGAACTCGTTTGTACAGTATGTACAATGCATGCATCCCACACTGATCACATGTAAATACCTTGCAGATACAGCACAGCCTTGCATTCAAGGCAAGGTTTTACCAAGAACATCATATACATGTATATACTTACAGCAGCTCGAAATGATATTTTTGGGTCATTCTTTTTCAGTTCTTCGTATGAAGTCATGATGTCCCTCTCTGTTGCTTTTCTGAATGTTCTCGTCTTTATTTTGTAAAAGGACTTCACCTTTAAAACAAAAACAAATAGTGTGTGATTGCATTAGTTGATATAACGCTATAGTTATACCTTTAGCAAGCTAAGATTACTTCAGACTTTTACCAACTGCCTCTGGTACTTGAACCACTCACTAAATGTAAAGTATACTTACTCCAAAAACAGCATCCTCATCTTGTGCTTCATTTGGGGACTTCTGAAGAATTAAAAAACAGAGGCCATAAAACATAATCCACATGTATACTTGATCAGAGAGATGATATAACCCTAAATTATACATTTTAAAACCGGCTCATGGGCCTGGACGCAAAACACCTTGAATGTTCAGGCCCATGAGCTGGTTTTAAACTCGTGTTTATTACCAGCCAACCACATATTTATTCCCATTCATAAAGACCATAATTTCAGTCAAAAAATCAAAAATGTTTGGTCCAAAAATCAAAATACATCTCAAAGATTACAACTTTCCAATGATTTGGTTCAACAATTTCTCTTCATATGTTTTAAAACAAACTCCAAACTATAATGGAGCATCCAGCTTGCGAATAAGACGGAAAACAACTTTTTGACCTTAAATATATAGTGACTCGCAGGAAAGTATATTGCGCATGCCTTAATTGTGATGAAGTTTCATAAATTTAAGCGACTAGATTTCACGGGTTTCAAATTTCATGTGACATCAGGAAAGTGTTTAAAACTGGCCCCGGTCTTTTATCATTGGGCTATATCGGCCAATGAGAATAGGACAGTTTGTCTTAGGTATTTATAAATACAAATTTACACACACACACACTAGGGACATATGGTTAATACAAACTGCAAGAGGAAACTTACTTGGGGAGAGTCATTGCCACTTGATAGGATGTCCTGTGAAACAGTTAAAAGAGTGATATAGCTAAAGAGGAATATAGTTGAAAAGTTATCAACAAATAGAGTATTCTTTTATAGTTTGACATGCAGATATATGTCACATAATTCTATCAGACCAACATTTTTTCTTCATAAATGACGAAACGCCAGATACTAGCTAACGTGTATGCTCAATGGGTGTCAGTACACCAGCGACATGACGAGGACCAGCTGTGACCAACAAAATCTGTGTACATATCCAGAGATTTTCCTAATGACCGTTTCATGACACGGCACAACCACTGCACTCATCTTCGGATATATTTTTTTTTCACAGCTACTAGTCCTCGTTGTGTACAGTTTGTCATTTTAGACAACTTACTTGCAGAGCATCAACACTGCTGATGGAACACTTTGATGTTGATGGCATGGCACACTTTGATGTTGATGGCATGGCGCAGTTTGGTGTCGATGGCATGGCGCAGTTTGCTGTTAATGGCATGGCGGGGTTGGCTGTCGATGACATGGCACACTTTGACATCGATGATATGGCGCAGTTTGCTGTTGATGGCATGGCGCAGTTTAATGTTGATGGCATGGCGCACTTTGATGTCGATGGCATGGCGCAGTTTGTCGATGGCATGGCACACTTTGATGTCGATGGCATGGCGCAGTTTGTCGATGGCATGGCGCAGTTTGCTGTTGATGGCATGGCGCAGTTTGCTGTTGATGGCATGGCGTACTTTGATGTCGATGGCATGGCGCAGTTTGTCGATGGCATGGCACACTTTGATGTCGATGGCATGGCGCAGTTTGTCGATGGCATGGCGCAGTTTGCTGTTGATGGCATGGCGCAGTTTGCTGTTGATGGCATGGCGCACTTTGATGTCGATGGCATGGCGCAGTTTGTCGATGGCATGGCGCAGTTTGCTGTTGATGGCATGGCGCAGTTTGCTGTTGATGGCATGGCGCACTTTGATGTCGATGGCATGGCGCAGTTTGTCGATGGCATGGCGCAGTTTGTCGATGGCATGGCGCAGTTTGTCGATGGCATGGCGCAGTTTGATGTCGATGGCATGGCGCAGTTTGATGTCGATGGCATAGCCCGGTTGGATGTTGATGGCATAGCCCGGTTGGATGTTGATGGCATGTCCTGACAAATAGATGGGAAATGGTATCATTAAGCTAAAATGTAAATTTTGCTTTATTTGTCAAAAAGAACATTAAACATATTATGATGACCAGTTTTAACCAGTTTGCGCCTGGATTATTTTGACAATTTTTTTTTCATGAACCTCAATCCAAGATGGGTTCAGGCTGGCAGCTGTGGGTAGCACACCATGATATTTCGGGCTTCGCTTGCTATAGAGCTGCGAGCCGGTCACCGACAGATATTTCTGGCCTTGCCTGTGATGTGTTATTATCTGTACACTTCGACCAGGCTGAACACCTGCCGTTGGCTCATCTTGTTTAATTAACCAAGAGATATAGAGAGAGATTGGGGGCTAAACAGATTGGGTTCAAATTTGGTTTGCAGGTAAATTTGAATGACGTCATCAGGTGTCATGTTGTGTCGCATTAATAAATACAGTGGTCAGCTAGTCTGGTCTCAAAGTATGGGTAATAACAACAATATATATAGAATAGACTGGGTACCATGCATATGGCCCGGCCCTGAACATGCATGAACACAAAACGCTGGAAATAACGCCGAAAGAAAAGTAACAAAATTTGGAGCATTTTTACAATTTTTCTCGTTAAAAAGGTATTAATTAAAGGTAATAACAGTGCGAGTACCCGGTAATTACTGCGTGATAATGAACTGGTTGGGGGATGACCGCTGGTAATGGATCTCGCCTTTGGCTCGATTCATTAACCAGCTGTTATCCCCCAACTCGGTCATTATCACGCAGTAATAACCAGGTCCTCGCACTGTGTTCTAATTACATTTGCATTTTTCGAACTTACATTTTGAATTAATTATTCCAGATGCAAACTTTTTTTGGGGGGGGGATATTGATAAACTCACCATCTTCAACACATTTGACACTAGACGAAATGCTTTTACTTTTTCGGTCAGTGCCTGGTTGGCAACGTAGTAGGCCTGTTGAGTTGTCGGTGCATGAGCCATCAACTTGGCTACATTTTCTGCATCATGTTGGCTAAGCTGGCCCACTGCCTACAGGAAATATAAGTTTGTGTTTATTAAATGTTGATAGGATATCAACCAAGACAGCCTCATGTATACATTTCAACAGTTTTTATCGTTTCCAACCAGCTAATGCCAGAATTTCTTTTACATTGATACTCGATCATGCATGCTGGCTCTTAAGCTTTGAAAACCTTAAACTTGTTTACTGATTATATCGACAACTGCATGACTAAGTGAAGGCAGTATAATTGCGGTGGCCTATATTGTTCTGAATTGAACATCGTCGTGTTTGTCGTCTTCACTGTGAATTTCTCCATGTTCACGAGTAGGTTGCATTCGAAACGCTATACTCACCAAGACGCATGCGCACACATGTGCGGTATGGACATTCTTTATCGCGCAAGAACTCGCATGTGAACCCGACAAGTATTCCATTCGTTACGAAGTCGTGAACATGGAGAAAAAGATTCCACCTCGGTTCACCACTCGGTTCGATCCTTTGGTCAATATTATGGCAGATATTATTATTGATACAGTCGGAAGTTTGATTAGTGCTACCAGTGCATCATTTCCAAATGATAATAAAGAACGTCAACGTGTCTTACGACGAAAGAAAGCACGACAACGGATGCAATACCGTACCTAGCCTACGATGGCATGGCGTCAATGATTTGATCGGAAAAAAAAGCACAAACACCGGGGTCAATGCAAAAAGGTCGCGCAAAGCGCTCTCACGAGTCATTATAATGACAGCTTGGCTACTTCTCCCACGGTCTCTGTAAAACTTTCCCGTGTCAAAAGTCCAAGTGCGAACAGTGGTAACATTTGACCATTTTTTATTTTACCATCGTCTCAGTAAAACCTTCCCAAAAAAAAGTCCACTGCGAACACGGCTTTTGTATAATCCTTTGAGAAGTCTAAATTTATCACGTTAACCTGCAAATTGTTGAGATATATATTCTTATGATTGTCATTGTTATTTACTTGTCAGATCTCACAGTGTCAATTCATGGAATCCAGACTCCTGGTTCAATAACAACATTAAAGTCAGACATGACAGAGACATCAGTAAAGATCGTGTCTGCCTACTTTTTGCTATGGTAGTTGGGTGCAGCTACACAATGAAGGGTAGACTACAGTTCTACTGCCCTCATTTTGCCATACAGTTGTTGTTGACAGATTAGTCAAGTATGATTGAGCGCCGCTGATACATGTACATGTGGATATTGAAAGAAATAATAGTTATCATGTACATACCCTTGTTGCTGCTGTCTTCCTTATAATGGTTGGAGTACAGGAGCCCGAAAGCCCCATAGATTGCCAGGTTCTCTGCACTTCCTGTGCTATTTTATACACTGGGTTTCCATTTGGACCAAGGAAGAGAGGTGCCTTATCTGCAAGGATGTCACAAGCTGTTAAAATAAAAACATGTATGTGTAGATCAATTCTTTGTGTTTAAACTTGTTAAATGCACAACCATCATAAAAGTATGAACTTAAACTTGAAATCTGTAGAATGTTTAATGATCGGCTCGATCCATTACCAGCGGTCATCCCCCAACCAGTTCATTATCACGCAGTAATAACCGGGTCCTCGCACTGTTCTAATTAAATTTGCATTTTTCGAACTAATACATTTTAAATTAATTATTCAGGGACTCACAGTACGTGTTGCAGTCTAGAGAAATATCAGGTTATAGGAGACAATGTTGTCACATACACCCATTCACAGATGTAACAATATATAGCAAATAAAATTATAGTGGAGTATATGGATGTTAAATTGTTAAACAAACCTTGGCATCCTCTTGAATGTGGTCGTGCATATCGCACATACCAAAGTAGGTAGCTCTCTATATTGGCTGGCAAAATCAAGGTTGCAGGCCCCTGTCTGGATGTTTTGTGTTTGCTAACCTGTGTAATTCAAATAGTCTAGGTTTGTTAAGGCAACAATTAATGCAATGGATTATTGTGACTAATAAGCCACTTTGGAGTTCCGACTGCGCATGTGCACAACAAGATTCAACAATTTTTCTCAAGGAGGTCAAGTGATACAAACACGGCAGACAAATGCACACAAGGCTATGGGGGACGTGGTAACCAAATCCGCATTTTTTTCATTTTCTTGTGAAATCGAAAAAAATAAATAATATTTGTTCGAACAAAAGTTTGGCCACACAAAGCGGCTGAAAACACCAAAACGTAAACAAAAATATGTTACTTAGTAACTTTAAAACACGACGATCTCTTGAAATTTGCTGGTACCCCGCTATGCTTTTGCACGCAATCGATGAAATGTTTATATCGAAAGAAATATCGTCAAGGGAAAATGTGCGCATGTGCAGTTGGAATACCAAATTGGCTTATTTTTCCCATAGTACGTTTATGGCATGCAATTAAACTGAGACCTACCGGTATTATAGGCCATGTATGGTGTAAATGAAAAGATGCCTGGAAAATGAGTTTCAGTTCAACCCCCATGGGTCTACTTTTTAAAGGCATACAATGTATATTATAGTTTTACTTGTAGCTATTTAAAAAAATCTAGTAAATTTATTGAAATACTGCAATTGAAAAATTTGTTCCATATTATCAGCATTTTCTGTTTATATAAGCCAACCATGATTGTTAGTTAAACAAGTTTTCACATAATGTACAGAAATACATTGCAGATTGTTAGACGTTTGAGATTAATTATGCGACGATCGTGATATGGGCGACGTCATGATTGTTTTGATTCACAATGACACAAATTAACCTCTGACCTAGGTTGTGATTGGAGAATTTGGATCACGTGGTGCCAGATCGCAGGGATTTCAACCTTATTGTAACGCAATCGAGTTAGTGCCAATTTCGTTTGGGAAATACTCAAAATTGACTTGTGTTTTTGTGCACAACATTTTGGAATCATAATTTATGTTTACAAAGCATTAATGTAAAAAAAACCAAAGAGTTATCATAGACCCAACGGGGTGAAAAGCAAAATTTGACCTATAATGATTCACGCTTTTTTTATGTGTGTGCTTTAATTCCTATGGGAGCTAGATGGGGACAATTAATGCCTGTCGTCCTTACTTGGCTCCAAAGCGCAAACAAAACATCATTTGTGTCATTTATAGTACTTCTTAGAGGAATAAAAACAAAATGTTATTCCTCCATGATCTATATTGTACACTTACATCTAAAACAGAAACTTGCTCCAAAGAGCCATCTGCCATCTTCCTCCTATTCCTGAATTCACCGATTGTTGTGTTTTCGAGGACACCAGCTCTCGGAGCCTGGCTGAGTATGACGTATGTCATAATAAGATTTCTCATGCGCATTACTGATCCCCATGATGACGTGTTGGCCTTGTTCTCTGCAACGATCCACAATATATGCCATTTTTTACTGATACAAACATGTATGTTGAGTTTAGGTTATCTAATGGCCATTGAAAAACATTTATCAATTGTATTACATGTAGTACATTGTACACTTCAAATTTTGGATTTCATCTACTGACTATCAGGCATGCAACTTGGAAGTATTTGATGTTGTCTCTGTCATCTACACCAAAGCCACACAATTTAAGTTTTGTCATCAGTTATCGTGACATCTTCAATAGAAGGCCAATAGGGATTAATATCCACTATTTTCTGTCCTTGTTTCCTCATACATATTTTGTTTGTCTACTTAAATATTTTGTCAGTTATCGTATACATATGGTCACAAAAACTAAAAGTATAGGCCTGGGCCAATATTGCATTTTCAGTCCAGCTTACTCCGTGGGTTCCCCTCAGAATATTCTTCTGGGGTTTTCCTCCAACGTACCTCTAAAACTGTAATTTCTTCACATTGTCTTCTCTCACTGGGCCCCATGGGAGAACAGTGGATTCCACTGAATGGGCTACCCCGTATAAATAAAATAAAAATAACACAAAAATAAATAGATACAAAATAAGTAAATAAATTGTGGAAATCATACTTTCATTGGTCAGTCTTGCCATCTCTGCCTCTGCCATTTCGAGGAATTTACGGATGTTGTGAGGTTGTATGATGACATCTGTAAGTGAAATGTTTAAATAGAATGGCTATGTTAAAGTGCTCACTAGCAGCTGTGTCAGAGAAAGTTGTTGAGGAGGCCCAAGGTGCATGCTTGCAAAATTGTCATTTTGTTTTCCTTGTAAAATTGGAGAATTCACGTACGACTCGGCAGCTGCATGGGGCCAGTGGCCGCAGTTAAGATTGAGGCCTGCAAAGACCGCAGTACTCAACAGGGTGCCCAATAACGACATGATTTATAGTCCATAGGCTTTCTCGATTGCACAGTGGTCTTTGCAAAATGCTTATAAATGGAGAGTGCATGACCTTAATTTTCCTTGCAAATTTGACTATTCAAAATAGGCATTTCGTCTTCACGAAGTCTACCCATTCAGCGATCAAGCTGGCCTGTGTTGCACATCTATAATTATAGCGATGCTTAACAAAGCAATTTCATGCGTGCGCGTAGTACGTGTCGCTGATTAGCTCTAGGAAAACCTGCAGAGAAATAAGAAAAAATATAAACCGCTTGATGCAATTTGCTTAGACGTATGTGTCTATCTAATTGTGTCGTTATATAGCGGGCGCACTACATAAAAAGAATATGCGACGTACACGATCAAGCGCATTCGTCTTTGGTAGACTATAGTCAGAATGTGGTTCCCAACCAATTAAGTGTGCCCGCTGTAACGAATACCAAACATCTAGCAGTCTATTAAAATGGGTTTTGTGGCACGGTGTTTAAATGAGAACATACCACTGATTTGGGCTTTGAGATGTGCCTCTCTAGCAGCTATGCCTGGACGCGTGCTTCGAATGAACTCGTCTGCAAGAGCTATGGTTCTATGCAGGTCAGTTGCTTTCAGGCGGAGAGCTATTGCAACATCATCATAGAGTGCCAGAAAGTGAACAAAACTCTTGAAGGAGTGCAGGTACCTATTGATCGTTTTTGGCTGCTTTTTCATATCAGACAAGACAATGACAATCCTGAATTGGAAAAAAAACAATGTTTAAAAGCAGATAATTGGGAAACATCTATAAAATTGAAGTGATTTGGCACGGAATGACCCACATATGAATATTATATAGGTAATAACAGTGCGAGAACCCGGTTATTACTGCGTGGTAATATGACCGGGTTGGGGGATGACCACTGTTATTACCTTTAATAAATACCTTTTTAACAAGAAAAATTGTGAAAATACTCTGAATTTCGCGACTTCGCGGCTTCTTCTAGGCCGTTTTACAAACGCAGCTTCGTTTCCGTATTTTGGCTTTGTTCATGTAGTTTAGCAGTGGTACAGTTGTTTTCCTAGTTCCGGTTTTTTCCTAGCTCCATCCGGATCGCTTCAAATAAAAACCTTCCTTGTTATGGCTTGGTCTCCAATACTATTTGTTTATATGAAGTGCATTTTGAAAAGAAACATACAAGCTTCTTGATACATAAGTAAAAATAAGTCTAAAAGTCTCCCAAAGACTGAACGTTCATTTTTTTCCTAGTTCCGGATCGCCCGTAAAATACATGCATCAACTACACGCGCGCAAGTAATTTCATATGACGTGTTCTGTTGGACCATGGAGTTTATTCCTCCATGGTGGGACAAAGTTTATCGGCTCGTTGCCGCGCGCCACACACGTACGTACACAGGCAAAACATTTCAAAGCATTTCCTTGCAAGTCCTCTTTTTAAACTTTATTGGAAGTGAAAGTATTTGAAATTCCTTTTAAACTGTATTCATATAAATTAATGAATACTTTATCAGAAATATAGGCTTGATTCGGGTTGGTTCCAGCGTGATAATTGTTCATGTACGAAGCAGTTTTTTACTCGATCCAGAATTGGTTAAACTGATCCGCAACTAGAAAAAGGGATGTCGGTATATTTGACTTCGTATTTTCAAATAAAGTAGAGCATAAATATCGAAACAAAAACTGTAGTTTCTCCATCACTCATGGTAAACTACTAAACCTATTTCATTTAAATTTCGAAGATTAGACTTGCCGAAAACAGCCTGAATATTTTTTGCGATCCGGAACTATAGGAAAACGTCTGTAATGTGGCCAGAATGCAGCCCAAATCCGGGGTTTAGAAAATGCCGTTTGGAGAACCCATGATATTACTCCATATAATGACCTGCACGTGATCGAGTCTCGGCCAATCAGAAGCCTTCAACTCTCCTAGGTATTTATTAAATTAGCATAATGTTTACAGCTGGACTCACCTTTGAGGTGTAGATGGTGCGACTAACTCTTTTAAGGTTAATCCCAAAAAAGCGCAGAGGAGTTGTATTGAGCGTTTGCTTCTTGAAGCCTGTTTTTTGGCTGACTGATTAAAACCTTTGGTGACAGCAGCATATTCCTCGTATCGTTGCAAGACATCTATGGATGATGGTAAAAAAAAAAAAAAAAAAATCAATTAAATTTTACATCATATCCACCAAACAAGGACGATACAGGCGTTGGCTGATTACGTAGACTACAGAAACATTTCAGCTTTATTTTTGAAAAAAAATCCACAAAGATTGTAAAAATGGACAAAACAGGATAGTACAAAGAGTTATTAACGTAATAATTGGTGCAACGTATGCATTCTGGTAATTTTTTCTGTGATTTGTCGCTAATTTACATTTCGACCGTGAAAAATAATAATAGCAAGCAATGAGTAGAATGCATAAAAAGAAGGTTTTCAGGCTATGATCCACCAAATTGATGAATAATTCACAGGGGCCAAATGGGGGTCTGAATCAGTGTGCCAGGTCGAACTACAGTATGCGGATCAGCCTGCGACAAATCCTAGAGAAACTGAAAGTGACCAAAATGTTTTTTTCCTGTACATTTTTAGTGTACCAAATTAATTTGTTATTATTTGGCGAAAGGTCTATATCGATGATAATTAAAGGATATTGAAGTTCATTCAAAAAACCTTTTGGCAGCAAGGTATGGAGATTTGACTTCGGTTTCTCAGAATTCTTCTTATCCAGTCTCCTCATCTTCTTATTTTCTTCAGTTATAATCTTGTATCTCTCTGATCCCGGCTGTAAAGAATAAAACATTCACGTATAGGCCTACCGGTACATATAATTAAACATTATGTTGAAACCTCAAGAAACAAATCAGAGTACTGGTCTAAAACCAAAACATAAACAAAACAAATAAACACTGAAAGCAAAACAAATAAACAGGAAAGCAACACAAAAACAAATAACCTTTATTTGGTGCTGTGTTTTTATGTGCACATCCAGTCGCTTCAAGCCTTGCATCCCACAGCCCTTCACAGGACAGGGAAACCCCTTTCTTCTCCGTTTTGGGCTTGATGTACTTGCATGGGTAATTGGCTCCCTGTGTGAAGCAAAATAATAAAGTAATTGTTCTGGCAATACGTGCAAATGCAGCACAGACTGTTTATTGGTTTTTATCCCAAAAAATCAGGATAATTGTTGGTAAAAGTAGGATGCAGTATAATGGATCAATATGGTAGTTTCTATGCTAAATTTAATCAAATGGGTTTTTGATGTGCTTTGAAAAAATAATTGACTAAGAAGCTGTGTGTTTGTAAGCTGTTAGTTGCATTAATGATGTGTACCGTAAGTGTGACTATAGTGAACATGGTTGATACTTAACTGTGTGCTTCACATATACCTAGTCTGGTGGAAATTATTTTAGTTCAGGGTCGGACATTAATAAAATCATTTCTCAAACCTTGCTCTTGCTTGGCCAAGAATTTCCCGCCTCTTTTTCTTGTCTGTTAATCGATGCTGCCTTTGCAGATGTTGAGCGAGGTAAAGCAGCTTTTGGGCACAAAGAGGGCAATTGCGTGCTCTTCGCACACCCTGAATTTTGAAAGAAAAAGCCATGATTATCTGTAAATATATTTCAAAAATGTATTTCTCACAGCTTTTAGAAGTAAGAATACATTGAATACTTGCTGCATGTACCTATATTACAATGAGTATTAATTGTTAGGGGTTATTGCCACTTACAGGTTTGTAGGAATTTGGTTTTTGCATTACGACACAGCCGTCACTGTCACTGTCCCCGCCATCCACCATGACGCCGTCACATCCGTCACTGTTTTCGCCATCCACCATGACGCCGTCACAGTCCCCGCCATCCACCATGATGCTGTCACAGTCCTTGTCATCCACGACATCGTTTTTGTCAATGCTTTCATTGCTTATGTTGCCTTGTCGCCCAGATTCGCTGTCATCACCTATATCAACTATAACTTTGACCTCAAATGTTCATACATGTAACAATTTATAAATTTATATAAGAATCTTATGAGTGCGTAGGCCGTGAATTGGTTATTTAAAAACAAAAGCTTTGATTCATATAACGGATTCTTGTAGAATTCTATAATGACAATATATTTTGTATGCTCCGCGGAAAAAACAGGAAATCGGGATTCTTAAAAGATTATTGTAAAGATTAATTCTTATAAGAATCTTATAATAATTTCTCAAAACTCTTCAATGATTATATATTTATTTATTTTTATTTACCCAGGGTGTGCCCAAAAAGTTTTTATTTGGGGCCCTGCATACATCATTAAATATAATAACATTTACACACAATACAAACCGAATATTTGATACTATTTCTGATTTACGGGATGGGCGGGGGGCCGGGGGGGAAGAAAAGGGGAAATCCCCATACGGCTTCACAAATATAACTCCTACAAAATCTATAATATTTTTGTAACATTTTTGTAACATTTTTGTAACATTCCTATCACATTCTTATCACATTCTTATCACATTTTATGCTTGGAAATATACATAAAACATGTACATAAGTTATTATATTCAAGATTTGCCATTGCAGGAATCAACAATCAAATTTGAATAGCCTATCACATTTACCTTCCATCAAGTCAAGGCACTTGAGGACCTCATCGTACCCTTCAACATCTTCCTCTTCAAGTTCCTCCTCTTCAAGTTCCTCCTCTTCAAGTTCCATATTTGATGACACTACACCATGCTCAATCTGACCGAAAATTGTGTTTGCCTGTGATAGAATACAAATTGTATGATCAGGGCACCTGGTGGTCAAGCTTTGATGCACGCAGGCATGCAGAACTTTTTGCATTTCAAAAATTTAAGAAAATATTTTTACCAGAAATGTGGATAAAGCTGCAGTCCTGATGGCTTGGCTGTTGTGTTTTGTAACATAAGCAACGGGCAACATTTAGCTCTTTTCCAATTTGTGTACATTTTGTTTACACAAGCAGTCCTTAAAAAAGGGCTAAAACTAGGCCTAGGCCTGGCTAAGTAGTTAATTGAAAATGACGAATTTTGAATGATAGAGTCAAGAGAGTGATTTATAATGTGTGTAATTTAACTTGTTTTTGCAAGACCATTGAACTTTAAAGACTTACATCACTTTCCATTTTGTATGATACTCTTCAGATCAACTGGTCTACCTGAAATGAGGAAGACATCTGTCATGTTTGTAATAGGTTAACAATTTAAACAATCTGGTATAATACTACATGTAGGCCCAGGCCTAGCAATGTAGCATGGCACTGTCTATAGCCCTAGCTTGAGTAAATAAAATGCGAATCTCCCATCATCAGATCAAAGGCTTATTTAGAGCTGGAGCCACAATACTTCTATCGGCCAGCTATAGAGTTCAAAATCAAAAACGTAACATGCTAACATTGCAATTTAAGATAACCTAGCATTGGCATGCTACTGATTCTGTGCAAGCTACAAGTACTTATGCTAGGTCTAATTTTAGGCCTCACGTTAGCCAGGAAGTTATACTTATCATCACATCAGTCACTCGATCTAGTCGAGTCTCAGTGTTTGCGGATTTTGATGGGGCCTATACCGTTTAAAGACGGCCTATTTGAACAGGCCTAGGCCTATATAGGGCCTATAATGCCTGAGTATAGGCCTACTACTGACAATTTGTCAAGAAAAGCATAAAAATGAAGTTACCTGAACAAATTCAACCGATCAAATATAGTTTGTCATGTTGCTGTCGCGCCGCGCCAACATATGTACATACAGCATGTACAGATTAACCGCGCAGCACACACAATGCATGCATGGCGGATCGATCGTGTACGCGGGCCCGCGGGGCGCGCCCGGTAACCATGGTCATAGCGCCAACAGAAAAATGACGCGCAAAGCTGCTTTGCTAATGGCTGATCATGCGTTACGAAACTTCCAAACAGACGCGCAAAGCTGTTTGCTATTGGTTGAACATTTCGATAGTCTTTTTAATAAAACCAGGAGAATCACACAATTGTCATTACCGGTACGTCACAGAATAAAATAATAACAAGATATTGAGTTCGTGTACAAATTGTTGGTGGGATAAAATAATTTCAAGCGGGTCATCTATCGCGATCAGAAACGACTTAGTAAATTGGACCCTTAAAGCATACATCATTTGCTTTTGCTGTAACATTTGTTAAATAGATAAGTTAGGGGGTTCATATTGTAGTAAGTATTGTGACCTGACCTATTTTAGATATTTTGTGTCATGCTGGGAAAATCAAGAAATGTAATGCTGTTTTTGTAATTTGGCTACTTGATTTCCTTCAGAAGAATAGGTTTTTCCAATATGGCCACAATAACGTAAAACACGGCTTTTAATTCTCATCTCTTTTGTCCAAGTTGTGTCGGGATTCTTTTTTACTCGTGCCTGCATGAATATAATTCTAAAGGTAGTACGAACCATTTGCTTTCGATGTCATTTTCAAAAATTGAATAATAAGAGGATTATTATTTTAAAGAACCTTTGTGTATCAATGCTATAAACAAAATTAAAAAAAAAAAATTAGTCTGGGTTTCTGACCCTATGTTAGAGGGAACAGCAATTACTAGAAGTCGGGAATCAAATGAATATTGTAACTGTTTCTCCTCCATAGGTTTGCCGGAACACATTCGTTATATTATGCTACGATGGTCAGAAACCAAGAGAGTAAATGTTCTGTGTTAAATAAATGGCTGATGGAGATGAAACGTTTAACTTTCATTCACAAATACCTAAGACAGTTTACCCATTCCAATTAGTCAAGAGCCCGTCACGTGGCCGGTCCTAAACGGATAATTAATAAAGACATGGCTGACGGGCCTTCTCTTTTCCAGTGTCACGTGAAATTCGGACTCCTCAAATCCAGCGCTTTTACCGTACCGTTTTATTGCGAGTTGAGCGTTCACAATCGTCTACAACCAGTGGTACTATAACAAATGCTTCTAGATAATACATGGTTAACTTGGAAACCAGACTGAGTCACTCGACAACTACTGCGTATTGTCAACCGACACTACTGGTCAAGTTAACGTCTGTATTGGGGTGGGGTTTTTTTGGGAAAAAAAGGGGAAATACTTCTTTTCCATATCGCATCCTGGGGGATCCAATGTGGCCGCTAATAACACAAAAAACTGTTTGGTATCACCACTTCTGTAAAAAAAAAATGTGTGCCTGCATGAATATAATTCTAAAGGTAGTCATAATTATGTAGCCTACCATCGATATCATTTTCAAAACATTGATTGATTTCAAAGAATCTTTGTGTATCGATGCTTTAAAAAACAAGAACAAAAAGTTTCTTGTAGTTTAGGTTTCTGACCTTATGTTAGAGGGAACAGCAAATGCAATTACTAGACGTCGGGAATTATTAGGTTAAGAATCAAATAAATATTGTAACTGTTTCTCCTCCATAGGTTTGCGCACACATTTTCAAATGTTTATCATCCAGTCCAAAAATACTTTCAGGACGTTGACAACGTTAATTATTGTAAAGAAATATTTAACTCGGCTACAGGGTGCCATGCGCAGCTCGGCATCCCGCTATTTATTAAAAAAAATGCCTCCTTGGAACATTATTAAACGCTTACATGAAAACATTGTTCGAGGATGGCATTTCATAATGGCTCTCATTCCACAGACTGAGGAAAAAAAGCGCCCTCTGTGGGTCAAAAGAGGACAGCTGAGCAGAGGCGAGACGCATTTGAACAATTGCTCTCACATCGAGAAAAAGTGCGTTTCTCAACTATTTGGCTGATCAAAAGTGCACCCAAGAATTTGTTGTGCTCCCAAAAAGTTTGAATAGTCTTTTTATTTATGACAGTATATGAAAACCCAAGAAACAAACAATTTCCACTTGTCACAGAATGAAATATTAACAAGAGATTTGAGTTCGCCAAAAAATACAAACAAATATTCAGAGATTGAAAATAGAATGGAATAGTGACATATAAAGCACTATGGTCCATTCGTGTAAAAGTTGAATTGTAATCACGTTCGACTGCTTGAGAAATTAAAAAAATGTCAAGTGCAAACCACATAATGACCCCCAAAATGACAAAATCCATGACCCACAGAAAACGATTGTTATTTTATTTTCTGAGAGATTTTGAGCTACTTTTGTTGATAAACTAAATCTTTGAAAAAAAAGCCATCTTTTGATACCATTTTGAACAAAATCTGTCGCAAACTAAACAAAATGTGACCTTTTGGTGATTTTGCCAATTCGGGTAAAAATACCCGCACACCTGCCGCCTCATTGAGGGTAATGGTTATATGCTGTTAGGTATGTTTTTTTAATGAGATCGTAAATACACAAAATGTTGCAAATTGTTATTTTTAACACTGGAATATGATGGAATATACATTTCTCCCCTCCTTTCCCAAATTTTGTAAAGAAAAACTTATTTGCAAAGATTATTTAGAGGCAAACCGAGAAATTAGTAAGATTTTGCTCAGTTGCTCTCTTTGCACTCTGTGGTTTACATACATGTACATGTGCATAATTATAGGTGTTAAGGGTGAAATAAGACAGTTTCCAAGCGATTTCCTAAATGTTAGCTGTTTAGTATAAAATGTATTATCCCGCATGTGCACAGTCACATGTTTCACAGTATGAAATTCTGATTTCCTTGCTTTTCAGAAAATCCAAATTGTTATACCCCTGTCTTGGATACTGTTTTTGTATTGGTCTAGAACGATCACGTGTCCGGTGTATAACAAAGCATACCCCACTCACTCTGTGATATCACGTACGTGGGTATGTGGGTGATATCACACGGCTGCTGTCTTTGAGCTCACTGACCCGTGAACCCAAGACAGATGTATAACATTAACAAAACACTTGACGTTTTCAACACCGTCGGGGAGCGATATTTGTTTCTACAGGTAGGTTGGTACATAGTTTACATTTATTAGCCAATCATAACATGGTGTTGACGTCATCGATGATGTTAGAGTTTTCAAAGGACAACCCTAACCCAATCCCTAACCCCTACCCCTACCCCTAACCCTAACCCCTACCCCTAACCCTAACCCCTAACCCTAGTTAGATCCACTGACCTCTACACCTGGACGGACCATTGTCCATATTCTGCTGTGCTAACACTTGAAGTCGGCGCGAACTGGAAGTGCAACATGGCGGACCCGAGACGTCACTGCTGTGAGCCAATGAAATGTCCAGGTGTGGAGGTCAGCGGATTTATTCTGTACATTTTGTATTTATAAACATTACGTAATACGTATCGTACCAACACCTGGACATTTCATTGGCTCACAGAGTCACGTCGTGGGTCCGCCATGTTGCACTTCTCCGCATGCCGACTTCAAAATGAAACAATGATGATCTGTCCATGTATAGAGGTCAGTGGTTAGATCCCAGACAACTCTAACATCATCGATGACGTCAACACCATCTATGTTGTGATTGGCGAATAAATGTACGTCATATCACACATCGCAGCAGTCAATAATCTATATTACGGATATTTCTTTTCTTACCAAGAATTTGCAAGGGGCGGGATGTACATCTGACACTTTAAGATTTGATCAAGTACAACAAAACACGTTTCATTCAATCCTCGAATCTCTTTATTATTCACACTATTATTATGAACTTTTTGTTTTGTTACCACATTTCAAGAATTACAAGAGAATGCAAGGCATCAATAACTAATTCGTTATTAAATTTATGAACTAATTATGTACATTCTTTACAATTGTATATAGATACATGTGGAAGGGGGTCCCCAAAAAGCAAAGTTTTCCGAGTATGGACCCCCTTAAACACAAATTTATTGCAAATAATAGATACATACAGGACAACACCGAATTAATGTTCAGGATCAATACAATTTACAGAGTACATGTACAAGTAGTAACCCAATAAGAAATTCAATCAAAGTTTAATTAAATGGACAACAGATTACTTTAAAATTTATATTTAAATAATGGAGGCTACGAATACTTTTCAGTAAGTTATGCAAATAATTCTAGAGCTTAGGGCCTTCATGTCTAATTGTCTTATCAAAAACGGTTGTCATTGCAAATGAACGATGAAATTCTCTAAGTTGTCAAGTAAAATGGTGATGTATTGTTTCATTTCTACAAAACACATTCATAATTGGATTTGGGAGTGAATTATTACTTGATGAAAGCACCAAGCGGAAATTTGTATGTCACTGACATTGAGTTTTATGCTTATAAAACAGTGGATTTGAATGTTCAAGCATACCAACTGAATAAATTAATCTCACTGCCCGTTTTTGTTACAACAGTTACCCCTTGTCAGAACCCCCAGGTTTAATTATGACCGGATTATTATATGCATTATAAAGCATTAATAGTATATCATGTGGGGGAATGACTCCTACATTCCTTGAAATAATGGAACAAATATAATTATCAATTTGATTTTTCCAAGAGAAAGAAGGATCAATATACAATCCCAAAACAATTAACACAATCACAATAATTTATTTGTATTAGGTAAGTGTGGCCATGATTTTTTTTAGTAAACAACATACAACTTACAAGTAGTTTTTTAATATTAAGGGACAATTTATTTCCTTTGAGCCAATCAGAAATGTTATATAATTACCAATTGACTATATCTGTAAGTATGCACATATTATTATGGCTAAGAAATAAGTTACTGTCACCAGCAAACATAATACAAAACAATACTTCTGATGATTGGTTCAAATCATTTATGTAAAAAGAGAACAAAAGAGGTCCGAGTATGGATTACATGCGAAACCATAATATGTAAATGCTATAACATTTGCCTATAGTTTTTCTTACAAAGTGTTTAGAATAACATCAAAATATTTAAATCTATTTCAAAAGAACTATATTTCATCAAAATTAAAGCTAATAACAGGTTGGTTCCCTGTCCCCATTATCGCTTTGGCTAATGTCCACTTATGACATTCGCTCGTTTAGGGCAGAATGGTGGACCAGGTCCCAGTCTGTCGCGAGAGTGCACTGGTTCTCTAACAAGAAAATGCTACCCGAGTACGTGGAATGTATCATCATATTTATTTATTTATTTATTTATTTATTTATTTCCACTTAATCAAAAACAAATGATTTACAGACGGTATAAATAAACGTATACGATTAAGCGGTGGGCTTCTCCAAAAAGCAAGCTTGTCAAGTGGAAAGGCCCTTGATGTATAGTAACACAGATTGTGGCAGTTCATGGGTCGAGTGGTTGATCAGGAACTAGTCTATAGCTCAGTAGACTGGTTCTACAAGAATTCAAGAAGATGCTACAGTTAATTTATTTCATTTTAGATCAAGCAGGGTTGAACGTATCTGACGACTTGCCACCACCATTTCATTTGAGTTCAGCAGAGTTCCATGCATGAAGAGATTCCTACCTGTGAAAGAAAGATATAAACTCTAAAGACACTTATCCATCCTTGTACAAGTTCCTGCCTAGCCGATGTTTAGTGGTCATAACATCATTCTCTTCACAGCGGATTACGTAATATGTTTATACATGGTTTAGCCTAGTTGATCGAGAATCGAGATCAAGAGAAAATCACTGTGCTAGTTTACTACGCATGAGCTTCAAGATGAAATCGTGCAACTATATCACACGGGTGTTGTACGCACGTGCAAATATCGACTAGCTGTGCGCTACACAAAAAGATAGCAGCACACGTAAATATATGTAATGTGAATTTTCTGAAGCTCCTGACAATGCAACAGAATATGTATGAGGTATAGTAAAAATATTATAACATGGTTTATTTCGGGTGGGTAGTCGTTATTAGCTTCCCTAGGTATTGGAAGTTATTAGCTTTTCTCGGTATTGGAAGTTCACAAACTATAGTTCCATTGGCTTCACCTCGGGTACTATTTGTCAGCTTCCAATACCTCGGGGAGCTAATATCGACTACCCACCCTCAACCATTAATGGTATACTTATATACATTCATCTCACCTTATTTGTTTAAGCCAGAGTATGTTGTGAGTAGACTTGTTTCGTTGAAGAGGATTCTAAACAACAAATAAACAATAAAAATGAAAAAATAACATGACTACGAGTGCAAGTCCTGTTTATAGTACATGTAATACACTTTTAGCTATATAAGTAAAATAGTAAGTCAAAAAAATGGCACTTATTATTGCATACGAGTCGACAAAACCAGAATACAAGAAAATACTGGTACTTGTAGGTTTTCGATCATATTTATGGTATGTATGGTAGGCGGTTTAATGCAAGCTATGGTGGCCCTGAAGGGACTACGCAGATCGTGAATATTGCCGTCAATATTCACGACAAATTTCACGACTTTCCCCAAAGTCGCGAATATTGACGTCAATATTGACGTCAATATTCTCGATTTTCCACAAAAGTCGCGAATATTGACGTCAGATTTGACATCGATATTCGCGTAAAATTTTACGACTTTCCCTGAAACTCGCGAATATTGACGTGAATATTCGCGACAAAATTCACGACTTTTTTCAAAGTCGCGAATATTTACGTCAATATTTACGTCACTCACAGTCCAGAGGGGGCATAGACGTGCACTTGTGACCAAATTATGCTAGTCCGATGTGTTTGATAACACACCTCTCCAAAATATAAAATAAGACATATGTATAGATTATGACAGGTGATTGTGAATATGCTACACTGGTTTCTGTAAGAATTGGTGCAGTCCGAAATGATAATGAAGTGAACCATGTAAGATGTGCATCGCGTGCATCATAATTATTTATCACGTTATGATTTTTCCACACTCGATCTGGAAAGCAGTTTTGATGTACAATCAACGAACTGTATACATTAAGAACGAGCTGATACAAACTAAACTAAGATTACATGTACATTTTTACGGTATAGAAAGTGAATGAGATTTGAGCCACCATTTTCCTTGTAAATGTAAATGCACAGCTAGCCGGCCCAGGGCGGCGCGCACACCGGGCACGGTTAACGTTGAGGGGCGCGACCGGGTAGTCGCCCCCGGCGCACACAAAGGCCGCGGCTATTTCCTTGCTTCATGGAAATACATTTCAACATTTTTGTAATGAGAAATAGAAAGCTACATTAATAAACAAATTCATGTGTATTTAATAAGCAGTCCACTTTCAATTAGCGTGGTTTACGGCCAATTCCAACGGGCTTATAACAATCCTACATCGGCGGTACGAGTTGACTTCGCGTGACGGTACGAGTTGACTTAACTGAAGGTACGAGTTGACGAAGGTACAAGTTGACGAAGGTACGAGTTGGTATAACATTGGGTTGCGAAGGTACGAGTTGACCAAGGTACGAGTTGACCTGCTTCCGAGAAAAGAATGAAGTTTGTGCCTAGTTTCCGGACAGTCACGCTTAAACACATCAATG
Source organism: Crossaster papposus (assembly GCA_037893245.1). Lineage (NCBI taxonomy): Eukaryota > Metazoa > Echinodermata > Asteroidea > Velatida > Solasteridae > Crossaster > Crossaster papposus. The sequence goes on from JBAIAA010001594.1 coordinate 85,531, forward strand.
ATCAAACGTAAAAACAGGGCGGTAGACTAAATACTTACAGTATAACGTTAGCAGTTGAGTTGGGTCTGCCCATAATACACCTATGAAAAAATAATGTACATGTGAACTGACTTTGACTTTATTTCGAATATTGCAGTAGCTGTGTACTGTGTGGACGTTGTACACGCGCTTTCACTTTTGGCGTTGTTTTGTTGTAGTGCGCTGTGCAACGTATGTACATGTAAAATGTATGCGAACGCAGGGGTGCACTGTTTCGTGTAAGTGTTCGTTCGTTGACCTTTGGACAGATTAGGCTCGTACTTGCACAAACCCCAATCTGAGCGTGTTTTTAAAGGGTAAATGGGAGGCTTAACAATCCACAGAATGTCCCAGCCAGGGGGGGGAGCCCTCGAGTTAAATATGTAAAGGGAAAGAAGTGTGCATAAGAAATATGTAAAGGGAAAGAAGTGTGCATAAGAAATATGTAAAGGGAAAGAAGTGTGCATAAGAAATATGTAAAGGGAAAGAAGTGTGCATAAGAAATATGTAAAGGGAAAGAAGTGTGCATAAGAAATATGTAAAGGGAAAGAAGTGTGCATAAGAAATATGTAAAGGGAAAGAAGTGTGCATAAGAAATAAACACATGATGTCGGGACAAGCCCTCGAGTTAAATATGTAAAGGGAAAGAAGTGTGCATAAGAAATAATAAAGGGAAAGAAGTGTGCATAAGAAATATGTAAAGGGAAAGAAGTGTGCATAAGAAATATGTAAAGGGAAAGAAGTGTGCATAAGAAATATGTAAAGGGAAAGAAGTGTGCATAAGAAATATGTAAAGGGAAAGAAGTGTGCATAAGAAATAAACACATGATGTCGGGACAAGCCCTCGAGTTAAATATGTAAAGGGAAAGAAGTGTGCATAAGAAATAATAAAGGGAAAGAAGTGTGCATAAGAAATATGTAAAGGGAAAGAAGTGTGCATAAGAAATATGTAAAGGGAAAGAAGTGTGCATAAGAAATATGTAAAGGGAAAGAAGTGTGCATAAGAAATATGTAAAGGGAAAGAAGTGTGCATAAGAAATATGTAAAGGGAAAGAAGTGTGCATAAGAAATATGTAAAGGGAAAGAAGTGTGCATAAGAAATATGTAAAGGGAAAAAAGTGTGCATAAGAAATATGTAAAGGGAAAGAAGTGTGCATAAGGAATATGTAAAGGGAAAGAAGTGTGCATGAGAAATATGTAAAGGGAAAGAAGTGTGCATAAGAAATAATAAAGGGAAAGAAGTGTGCATAAGAAATATGTAAAGGGAAAGAAGTGTGCATAAGAAATATGTAAAGGGAAAGAAGTGTGAATAAGAAATATGTAAAGGGAAAGAAGTGTGCATAAGAAATATGTAAAGAGAAAGAAGTGTGCATAAGAAATATGTAAAGGGAAAAAAGTGTGCATAAGAAATATGTAAAGGGAAAGAAGTGTGCATGAGAAATATGTAAAGGGAAAGAAGTGTGCATAAGAAATAATAAAGGGAAAGAAGTGTGCATAAGAAATATGTAAAGGGAAAGAAGTGTGCATAAGAAATATGTAAAGGGAAAGAAGTGTGAATAAGAAATATGTAAAGGGAAAGAAGTGTGCATAAGAAATATGTAAAGGGAAAGAAGTGTGCATAAGAAATATGTAAAGGGAAAGAAGTGTGCATAAGAAATATGTAAAGGGAAAGAAGTGTGCATAAGAAATATGTAAAGGGAAAGAAGTGTGCATAAGAAATATGTAAAGGGAAAGAAGGGTGCATAAGAAATATGTAAAGGGAAAGAAGTGTGCGTAAGAAATATGTAAAGGGAAAGAAGTGTGCATAAGAAATATGTAAAGGGAAAGAAGTGTGCATAAGAAATATGTAAAGGGAAAGAAGTGTGCATAAGAAATATGTAAAGGGAAAGAAGTGTGCATAAGAAATATGTAAAGGGAAAGAAGTGTGCATAAGAAATATGTAAAGGGAAAGAAGTGTGCATAAGAAATATGTAAAGGGAAAGAAGTGTGCATAAGAAATATGTAAAGGGAAAGAAGTGTGCATAAGAAATATGTAAAGGGAAAGAAGTGTGCATAAGAAATATGTAAAGGGAAAGAAGTGTGCATAAGAAATATGTAAAGGGAAAGAAGTGTGCATAAGAAATATGTAAAGGGAAAGAAGTGTGCATAAGAAATATGTAAAGGGAAAGAAGTGTGCATAAGAAATATGTAAAGGGAAAGAAGTGTGCATACGAAATATGTAAAGGGAAAGAAGTGTGCATAAGAAATATGTAAAGGGAAAGAAGTGTGCATAAGAAATATGTAAAGGGAAAGAAGTGTGCATAAGAAATATGTAAAGGGAAAGAAGTGTGCATAAGAAATATGTAAAGGGAAAGAAGTGTGCATAAGAAATATGTAAAGGGAAAGAAGTGTGCATAAGAAATATGTAAAGGGAAAGAAGTGTGCATAAGAAATATGGAAAGGGAAAGAAGTGTGCATAAGAAATATGCAAAGGGAAAGAAGTGTGCATAAGAAATATGTAAAGGGAAAGAAGTGTGCATAAGAAATATGGAAAGGGAAAGAAGTGTGCATAAGAAATATGTAAAGGGAAAGAAGTGTGCATAAGAAATATGTAAAGGGAAAGAAGTGTGCATAAGAAATATGTAAAGGGAAAGAAGTGTGCATAAGAAATATGTAAAGGGAAAGAAGTGTGCATAAGAAATATGTAAAGGGAAAGAAGTGTGCATAAGAAATATGTAAAGGGAAAGAAGTGTGCATAAGAAATATGTAAAGGGAAAGAAGTGTGCATAAGAAATATGTAAAGGGAAAGAAGTGTGCATAAGAAATATGTAAAGGGAAAGAAGTGTGCATACGAAATATGTAAAGGGAAAGAAGTGTGCCTAAGAAATATGTAAAGGGAAAGAAGTGTGCATAAGAAATATGTAAAGGGAAAGAAGTGTGCATAAGAAATATGTAAAGGGAAAGAAGTGTGCATAAGAAATATGTAAAGGGAAAGAAGTGTGCATAAGAAATATGTAAAGGGAAAGAAGTGTGCATAAGAAATATGTAAAGGGAAAGAAGTGTGCATAAGAAATATGTAAAGGGAAAGAAGTGTGCATAAGAAATATGTAAAGGGAAAGAAGTGTGCATAAGAAATATGTAAAGGGAAAGAAGTGTGCATAAGAAATATGTAAAGGGAAAGAAGTGTGCATAAGAAATATGTAAAGGGAAAGAAGTGTGCATAAGAAATATGTAAAGGGAAAGAAGTGTGCATAAGAAATATGTAAAGGGAAAGAAGTGTGCATAAGAAATATGTAAAGGGAAAGAAGTGTGCATAAGAAATATGTAAAGGGAAAGAAGTGTGCATAAGAAATATGTAAAGGGAAAGAAGTGTGCATAAGAAATATGTAAAGGGAAAGAAGTGTGCATAAGAAATATGTAAAGGGAAAGAAGTGTGCATAAGAAATATGTAAATGGAAAGAAGTGTGCATAAGAAATATGTAAAGGGAAAGAAGTGTGCATAAGAAATATGTAAAGGGAAAGAAGTGTGCATAAGAAATATGTAAAGGGAAAGAAGTGTGCATAAGAAATATGTAAAGGGAAAGAAGTGTGCATAAGAAATATGTAAAGGGAAAGAAGTGTGCATAAGAAATATGTAAAGGGAAAGAAGTGTGCATAAGAAATATGTAAAGGGAAAGAAGTGTGCATAAGAAATATGTAAAGGGAAAGAAGTGTGCATAAGAAATATGTAAAGGGAAAGAAGTGTGCATAAGAAATATGTAAAGGGAAAGAAGTGTGCATAAGAAATATGTAAAGGGAAAGAAGTGTGCATAAGAAATATGTAAAGGGAAAAAAGTGTGCATAAGAAATATGTAAAGGGAAAGAAGTGTGCATAAGAAATATGTAAAGGGAAAGAAGTGTGCATAATAAATATGTAAGGGAAAGAAGTGTGCATAAGAAATGTGTAAAGGGAAAGAAGTGTGCATAAGAAATATGTAAAGGGAAAGAAGTGTGCATAAGAAATATGTAAAGGGAAAGAAGTGTGCATAAGAAATATGTAAAGGGAAAGAAGTGTGCATAAGAAATATGTAAAGGGAAAGAAGTGTGCATAAGAAATAAACACATGATGTGGGAACAAGCCCTCGAGTTAAATATGTAAAGGGAAAGAAGTGTGCATAAGAAATATGTAAAGGGAAAGAAGTGTGCATAAGAAATATGTAAAGGGAAAGAAGTGTGCATAAGAAATATGTAAAGGGAAAGAAGTGTGCATAAGAAATATGTAAAGGGAAAGAAGTGTGCATAAGAAATATGTAAAGGGAAAGAAGTGTGCATAAGAAATATGTAAAGGGAAAGAAGTGTGCATAAGAAATAAACACATGATGTCGGGACAAGCCCTCGAGTTAAATATGTAAAGGGAAAGAAGTGTGCATAAGAAATAATAAAGGGAAAGAAGTGTGCATAAGAAATATGTAAAGGGAAAGAAGTGTGCATAAGAAATATGTAAAGGGAAAGAAGTGTGCATAAGAAATATGTAAAGGGAAAGAAGTGTGCATAAGAAATATGTAAAGGGAAAGAAGTGTGCATAAGAAATATGTAAAGGGAAAGAAGTGTGCATCAGAAATATGTAAAGGGAAAGAAGTGTGCATAAGAAATATGTAAAGGGAAAGAAGTGTGCATAAGAAATATGTAAAGGGAAAGAAGTGTGCATAAGAAATATGTAAAGGGAAAGAAGTGTGCATAAGAAATATGTAAAGGGAAAGAAGTGTGCATAAGAAATATGTAAAGGGAAAGAAGTGTGCATAAGAAATATGTAAAGGGAAAGAAGTGTGCATAAGAAATATGTAAAGGGAAAGAAGTGTGCATAAGAAATATGTAAAGGGAAAGAAGTGTGCATAAGAAATATGTAAAGGGAAAGAAGTGTGCATAAGAAATATGTAAAGGGAAAGAAGTGTGCATAAGAAATATGTAAATGGAAAGAAGTGTGCATAAGAAATATGTAAAGGGAAAGAAGTGTGCATAAGAAATATGTAAAGGGAAAGAAGTGTGCATAAGAAATATGTAAAGGGAAAGAAGTGTGCATAAGAAATATGTAAAGGGAAAGAAGTGTGCATAAGAAATATGTAAAGGGAAAGAAGTGTGCATAAGAAATATGTAAAGGGAAAGAAGTGTGCATAAGAAATATGTAAAGGGAAATAAGTGTGCATAAGAAATATGTAAAGGGAAAGAAGTGTGCATAAGAAATATGTAAAGGGAAAGAAGTGTGCATAAGAAATATGTAAAGGGAAAGAAGTGTGCATAAGAAATATGTAAAGGGAAAAAAGTGTGCATAAGAAATATGTAAAGGGAAAGAAGTGTGCATAAGAAATATGTAAAGGGAAAGAAGTGTGCATGAGAAATATGTAAAGGGAAAGAAGTGTGCATAAGAAATAATAAAGGGAAAGAAGTGTGCATAAGAAATATGTAAAGGGAAAGAAGTGTGCATAAGAAATATGTAAAGGGAAAGAAGTGTGCATAAGAAATATGTAAAAGGAAAGAAGTGTGCATAAGAAATATGTAAAGGGAAAGAAGTGTGAATAAGAAATATGTAAAGGGAAAGAAGTGTGCATAAGAAATATGTAAAGGGAAAGAAGTGTGCATAAGAAATATGTAAAGGGAAAGAAGTGTGCATAAGAAATATGTAAAGGGAAAGAAGTGTGCATAAGAAATATGTAAAGGGAAAGAAGTGTGCATAAGAAATATGTAAAGGGAAAGAAGTGTGCATAAGAAATATGTAAAGGGAAAGAAGTGTGCATAAGAAATATGTAAAGGGAAAGAAGTGTGCATAAGAAATATGTAAAGGGAAAGAAGTGTGCATAAGAAATATGTAAAGGGAAAGAAGTGTGCATAAGAAATATGTAAAGGGAAAGAAGTGTGCATAAAAAATATGTAAAGGGAAAGAAGTGTGCATAAGAAATATGTAAAAGGAAAGAAGTGTGCATAAGAAATATGTAAAGGGAAAGAAGTGTGCATAAGAAATATGTAAAGGGAAAGAAGTGTGCATAAGAAATATGTAAAGGGAAAGAAGTGTGCATAAGAAATATGTAAAGGGAAAGAAGTGTGCATACGAAATATGTAAAGGGAAAGAAGTGTGCATAAGAAATATGTAAAGTGAAAGAAGTGTGCATAAGAAATATGTAAAGGGAAAGAAGTGTGCATAAGAAATATGTAAAGTGAAAGAAGTGTGCATAAGAAATATGTAAAGGGAAAGAAGTGTGCATAAGAAATATGTGAAGGGAAAGAAGTGTGCATAAGAAATATGTAAAGGGAAAGAAGTGTGCATAAGAAATATGTAAAGGGAAAGAAGTGTGCATAAGAAATATGTAAAGGGAAAGAAGTGTGCATAAGAAATATGTAAAGGGAAAGAAGTGTGCATAAGAAATATGTAAAGGGAAAGAAGTGTGCATAAGAAATATGTAAAGGGAAAGAAGTGTGCATAAGAAATATGTAAAGGGAAAGAAGTGTGCATAAGAAATATGTAAAGGGAAAGAAGTGTGCATAAGAAATATGTAAAGGGAAAGAAGTGTGCATAAGAAATATGTAAAGGGAAAGAAGTGTGCATAAGAAATATGTAAAGGGAAAGAGGTGTGCATAAGAAATATGTAAAGGGAAAGAAGTGTGCATAAGAAATATGTAAAGGGAAAGAAGTGTGCATAAGAAATATGTAAAGGGAAAGAAGTGTGCATAAGAAATATGTAAAGGGAAAGAAGTGTGCATAAGAAATATGTAAAGGGAAAGAAGTGTGCATACGAAATATGTAAAGGGAAAGAAGTGTGCATAAGAAATATGTAAAGGGAAAGAAGTGTGCATAAGAAATATGTAAAGGGAAAGAAGTGTGCATAAGAAATATGTAAAGGGAAAGAAGTGTGCATAAGAAATATGTAAAGGGAAAGAAGTGTGCATAATAAATATGTAAAGGGAAAGAAGTGTGCATAATAAATATGTAAAGGGAAAAAAGTGTGCATAAGAAATATGTAAAGGGAAAGAAGTGTGCATAAGAAATATGTAAAGGGAAAGAAGTGTGCATAAGAAATATGTAAGGGAAAGAAGTGTGCATAAGAAATATGTAAAGGGAAAGAAGTGTGCATAAGAAATATGTAAAGGGAAAGAAGTGTGCATAAGAAATATGTAAAGGGAAAGAAGTGTGCATAAGAAATATGTAAAGGGAAAGAAGTGTGCATAAGAAATATGTAAAGGGAAAGAAGTGTGCATAAGAAATATGTAAAGGGAAAGAAGTGTGCATAAGAAATATGTAAAGGGAAAGAAGTGTGCATAAGAAATATGTAAAGGGAAAGAAGTGTGCATAAGAAATATGTAAAGGGAAAGAAGTGTGCATAAGAAATATGTAAAGGGAAAGAAGTGTGCATAAGAAATATGTAAAGGGAAAGAAGTGTGCATAAGAAATATGTAAAGGGAAAGAAGTGTGCATAAGAAATATGTAAAGGGAAAGAAGTGTGCATAAGAAATATGTAAATGGAAAGAAGTGTGCATAAGAAATATGTAAAGGGAAAGAAGTGTGCATAAGAAATATGTAAAGGGAAAGAAGTGTGCATAAGAAATATGTAAAGGGAAAGAAGTGTGCATAAGAAATATGTAAAGGGAAAGAAGTGTGCATAAGAAATATGTAAAGGGAAAGAAGTGTGCATAAGAAATATGTAAAGGGAAAGAAGTGTGCATAAGAAATATGTAAAGGGAAAGAAGTGTGCATAAGAAATATGTAAAGGGAAAGAAGTGTGCATAAGAAATATGTAAAGGGAAAGAAGTGTGCATAAGAAATATGTAAAGGGAAAGAAGTGTGCATAAGAAATATGTAAAGGGAAAGAAGTGTGCATAAGAAATATGTAAAGGGAAAGAAGTGTGCATAAGAAATATGTAAAGGGAAAGAAGTGTGCATAAGAAATATGTAAAGGGAAAGAAGTGTGCATAAGAAATATGTAAAGGGAAAGAAGTGTGCATAAGAAATATGTAAAAGGAAAGAAGTGTGCATACGAAATATGTAAAGGGAAAGAAGTGTGCATAAGAAATATGTAAAGGGAAAGAAGTGTGCATAAGAAATATGTAAAGGGAAAGAAGTGTGCATAAGAAATATGTAAAGGGAAAGAAGTGTGCATACGAAATATGTAAAGGGAAAGAAGTGTGCATAAGAAATATGTAAAGGGAAAGAAGTGTGCATAAGAAATATGTAAAGGGAAAGAAGTGTGCATAAGAAATATGTAAAGGAAAAGAAGTGTGCATACGAAATATGTAAAGGGAAAGAAGTGTGCATAAGAAATATGTAAAGGGAAAGAAGTGTGCATAAGAAATATGTAAAGGGAAAGAAGTGTGCATAAGAAATATGTAAAGGGAAAGAAGTGTGCATAAGAAATATGTAAAGGGAAAGAAGTGTGCATAAGAAATATGTAAAGGGAAAGAAGTGTGCATAAGAAATATGTAAAGGGAAAGAAGTGTGCATAAGAAATATGTAAAGGGAAAGAAGTGTGCATAAGAAATATGTAAAGGGAAAGAAGTGTGCATAAGAAATATGTAAAGGGAAAGAAGTGTGCATAAGAAATATGTAAAGGGAAAGAAGTGTGCATAAGAAATATGTAAAGGGAAAGAAGTGTGCATACGAAATATGTAAAGGGAAAGAAGTGTGCATAAGAAATATGTAAAGGGAAAGAAGTGTGCATAAGAAATATGTAATGGGAAAGAAGTGTGCATAAGAAATATGTAAAGGGAAAGAAGTGTGCATAAGAAAAATATGTAAAGGGAAAGAAGTGTGCATAAGAAATATGTAAAGGGAAAGAAGTGTACATAAGAAATATGTAAAGGGAAAGAAGTGTGCATAAGAAATATGTAAAGGGAAAGAAGTGTGCATAAGAAATATGTAAAGGGAAAGAAGTGTGCATAAGAAATATGTAAAGGAAAAGAAGTGTGCATAAGAAATATGTAAAGGGAAAGAAGTGTGCATAAGAAATATGTGAAGGGAAAGAAGTGTGCATAAGAAATATGTAAAGGGAAAGAAGTGTGCATAAGAAATATGTAAAGGGAAAGAAGTGTGCATAAAAAATATGTAAAGGGAAAGAAGTGTGCATAAGAAATATGTAAAGGGAAAGAAGTGTGCATAAGAAATAAACACATGATGTGGGAACAAGCCCTCGAGTTAAATATGTAAAGCGAAAGAAGTGTGCATAAGAAATATGTAAAGGGAAAGAAGTGTGCATAAGAAATATGTAAAGGGAAAGAAGTGTGCATAAGAAATAAACACATGATGTGGGAACAAGCCCTCGAGTTAAATATGTAAAGGGAAAGAAGTGTGCATAAGAAATATGTAAAGGGAAAGAAGTGTGCATAATAAATATGTAAAGGGAAAGAAGTGTGCATAAGAAATATGTAAAGGGAAAGAAGTGTGCATAAGAAATATGTAAAGGGAAAGAAGTGTGCATAAGAAATATGTAAAGGGAAAGAAGTGTGCATAAGAAATATGTAAAGGGAAAGAAGTGTGCATAAGAAATATGTAAAGGGAAAGAAGTGTGCATAAGAAATATGTAAAGGGAAAGAAGTGTGCATAAGAAATATGTAAAGGGAAAGAAGTGTGCATAAGAAATAATAAAGGGAAAGAAGTGTGCATAAGAAATATGTAAAGGGAAAGAAGTGTGCATAAGAAATATGTAAAGGGAAAGAAGTGTGCATAAGAAATATGTAAAGGAAAAGAAGTGTGCATAATAAATATGTAAAGGGAAAGAAGTGTGCATAATACATATGTAAAGGGAAAGAAGTGTGCATAAGAAATATGTAAAGGGAAAGAAGTGTGCATAAGAAATATGTAAAGGGAAAGAAGTGTGCATAAGAAATATGTAAAGGGAAAGAAGTGTGCATAAGAAATATGTAAAGAGAAAGAAGTGTGCATAAGAAATATGTAAAGGGAAAGAAGTGTGCATAATACATATGTAAAGGGAAAGAAGTGTGCATAAGAAATATGTAAAGGGAAAGAAGTGTGCATAAGAAATATGTAAAGGGAAAGAAGTGTGCATAAGAAATATGTAAAGGGAAATAAGTGTGCATAAGAAATATGTAAAGGGAAAGAAGTGTGCATAAGAAATATGTAAAGGGAAAGAAGTGTGCATAAGAAATAAACACATGATGTGGGAACAAGCCCTCGAGTTAAATATGTAAAGCGAAAGAAGTGTGCATAAGAAATATGTAAAGGGAAAGAAGTGTACATAAGAAATATGTAAAGGGAACGAAGTGTGCATAAGAAATATGTAAAGGGAAAGAAGTGTGCATAAGAAATATGTAAAGGGAAAGAAGTGTGCATAAGAAATATGTAAAGGGAAAGAAGTGTGCATAAGAAATATGTAAAGGGAAAGAAGTGTGCATAAGAAATATGTAAAGGGAAAGAAGTGTGCATAAGAAATATGTAAAGGGAAAGAAGTGTGCATAAGAAATATGTAAAGGGAAAGAAGTGTGCATAAGAAATATGTAAAGGGAAAGAAGTGTGCATAAGAAATATGTAAAGGGAAAGAAGTGTGCATAAGAAATATGTAAATGGAAAGAAGTGTGCATAAGAAATATGTAAAGGGAAAGAAGTGTGCATAAGAAATATGTAAAGGGAAAGAAGTGTGCATAAGAAATATGTAAAGGGAAAGAAGTGTGCATAAGAAATATGTAAAGGGAAAGAAGTGTGCATAAGAAATATGTAAAGGGAAAGAAGTGTGCATAAGAAATATGTAAAGGGAAAGAAGTGTGCATAAGAAATATGTAAAGGGAAAGAAGTGTGCATAAGAAATATGTAAAGGGAAAGAAGTGTGCATAAGAAATATGTAAAGGGAAAGAAGTGTGCATAAGAAATATGTAAAGGGAAAGAAGTGTGCATAAGAAATATGTAAATGGAAAGAAGTGTGCATAAGAAATATGTAAAGGGAAAGAAGTGTGCATAAGAAATATGTAAAGGGAAAGAAGTGTGCATAAGAAATATGTAAAGGGAAAGAAGTGTGCATAAGAAATATGTAAAGGGAAAGAAGTGTGCATAAGAAATATGTAAAAGGAAAGAAGTGTGCATACGAAATATGTAAAGGGAAAGAAGTGTGCATAAGAAATATGTAAAGGGAAAGAAGTGTGCATAAGAAATATGTAAAGGGAAAGAAGTGTGCATAAGAAATATGTAAAGGGAAAGAAGTGTGCATACGAAATATGTAAAGGGAAAGAAGTGTGCATAAGAAATATGTAAAGGGAAAGAAGTGTGCATAAGAAATATGTAAAGGGAAAGAAGTGTGCATAAGAAATATGTAAAGGAAAAGAAGTGTGCATACGAAATATGTAAAGGGAAAGAAGTGTGCATAAGAAATATGTAAAGGGAAAGAAGTGTGCATAAGAAATATGTAAAGGGAAAGAAGTGTGCATAAGAAATATGTAAAGGGAAAGAAGTGTGCATAAGAAATATGTAAAGGGAAAGAAGTGTGCATAAGAAATATGTAAAGGGAAAGAAGTGTGCATAAGAAATATGTAAAGGGAAAGAAGTGTGCATAAGAAATATGTAAAGGGAAAGAAGTGTGCATAAGAAATATGTAAAGGGAAAGAAGTGTGCATAAGAAATATGTAAAGGGAAAGAAGTGTGCATAAGAAATATGTAAAGGGAAAGAAGTGTGCATAAGAAATATGTAAAGGGAAAGAAGTGTGCATACGAAATATGTAAAGGGAAAGAAGTGTGCATAAGAAATATGTAAAGGGAAAGAAGTGTGCATAAGAAATATGTAATGGGAAAGAAGTGTGCATAAGAAATATGTAAAGGGAAAGAAGTGTGCATAAGAAATATGTAAAGGGAAAGAAGTGTGCATAAGAAATATGTAAAGGGAAAGAAGTGTACATAAGAAATAGGTAAAGGGAAAGAAGTGTGCATAAGAAATATGTAAAGGGAAAGAAGTGTGCATAAGAAATATGTAAAGGGAAAGAAGTGTGCATAAGAAATATGTAAAGGAAAAGAAGTGTGCATAAGAAATATGTAAAGGGAAAGAAGTGTGCATAAGAAATATGTGAAGGGAAAGAAGTGTGCATAAGAAATATGTAAAGGGAAAGAAGTGTGCATAAGAAATATGTAAAGGGAAAGAAGTGTGCATAAAAAATATGTAAAGGGAAAGAAGTGTGCATAAGAAATATGTAAAGGGAAAGAAGTGTGCATAAGAAATAAACACATGATGTGGGAACAAGCCCTCGAGTTAAATATGTAAAGCGAAAGAAGTGTGCATAAGAAATATGTAAAGGGAAAGAAGTGTGCATAAGAAATATGTAAAGGGAAAGAAGTGTGCATAAGAAATAAACACATGATGTGGGAACAAGCCCTCGAGTTAAATATGTAAAGGGAAAGAAGTGTGCATAAGAAATATGTAAAGGGAAAGAAGTGTGCATAATAAATATGTAAAGGGAAAGAAGTGTGCATAAGAAATATGTAAAGGGAAAGAAGTGTGCATAAGAAATATGTAAAGGGAAAGAAGTGTGCATAAGAAATATGTAAAGGGAAAGAAGTGTGCATAAGAAATATGTAAAGGGAAAGAAGTGTGCATAAGAAATATGTAAAGGGAAAGAAGTGTGCATAAGAAATATGTAAAGGGAAAGAAGTGTGCATAAGAAATATGTAAAGGGAAAGAAGTGTGCATAAGAAATAATAAAGGGAAAGAAGTGTGCATAAGAAATATGTAAAGGGAAAGAAGTGTGCATAAGAAATATGTAAAGGGAAAGAAGTGTGCATAAGAAATATGTAAAGGAAAAGAAGTGTGCATAATAAATATGTAAAGGGAAAGAAGTGTGCATAATAAATATGTAAAGGGAAAGAAGTGTGCATAAGAAATATGTAAAGGGAAAGAAGTGTGCATAAGAAATATGTAAAGGGAAAGAAGTGTGCATAAGAAATATGTAAAGGGAAAGAAGTGTGCATAAGAAATATGTAAAGATAAAGAAGTGTGCATAAGAAATATGTAAAGGGAAAGAAGTGTGCATAATACATATGTAAAGGGAAAGAAGTGTGCATAATACATATGTAAAGGGAAAGAAGTGTGCATAAGGAAATATGTAAAGGGAAAGAAGTGTGCATAAGAAATATGTAAAGGGAAATAAGTGTGCATAAGAAATATGTAAAGGGAAAGAAGTGTGCATAAGAAATATGTAAAGGGAAAGAAGTGTGCATAAGAAATAAACACATGATGTGGGAACAAGCCCTCGAGTTAAATATGTAAAGCGAAAGAAGTGTGCATAAGAAATATGTAAAGGGAAAGAAGTGTACATAAGAAATATGTAAAGGGAACGAAGTGTGCATAAGAAATATGTAAAGGGAAAGAAGTGTGCATAAGAAATATGTAAAGGGAAAGAAGTGTGCATAAGAAATATGTAAAGGGAAAGAAGTGTGCATAAGAAATATGTAAAGGGAAAGAAGTGTGCATAAGAAATATGTAAAGGGAAAGAAGTGTGCATAAGAAATATGTAAAGGGAAAGAAGTGTGCATAAGAAATATGTAAAGGGAAAGAAGTGTGCATAAGAAATAAACACATGATGTGGGAACAAGCCCTCGAGTTAAATATGTAAAGGGAAAGAAGTGTGCATAAGAAATATGTAAAGGGAAAGAAGTGTGCATAAGAAATATGTAAAGGGAAAGAAGTGTGCATAAGAAATATGTAAAGGGAAAGAAGTGTGCATAAGAAATATGTAAAGGGAAAGAAGTGTGCATAAGAAATATATAAAGGGAAAGAAGTGTGCATAAGAAATATGTAAAGGGAAAGAAGTGTGCATAAGAAATATGTAAAGGGAAAGAAGTGTGCATAAGAAATATGTAAAGGGAAAGAAGTGTGCATAAGAAATATGTAAAGGGAAAGAAGTGTGCATAAGAAATATGTAAAGGGAAAGAAGTGTGCATAAGAAATATGTAAAGGAAAAGAAGTGTGCATAAGAAATATGTAAAGGGAAAGAAGTGTGCATAAGAAATATGTAAAGGGAAAGAAGTGTGCATAAGAAATATGTAAAGGGAAAGAAGTGTGCATAAGAAATATGTAAAGGGAAATAAGTGTGCATAAGAAATATGTAAAGGGTAAGAAGTGTGCATAAGAAATATGTAAAGGGAAAGAAGTGTGCATAGGAAATATGTAAAGGGAAAGAAGTGTGCATAAGAAATATGTAAAGGGAAAGAAGTGTGCATAAGAAATATGTAAAGGGAAAGAAGTGTGCATAAGAAATATGTAAAGGGAAAGAAGTGTGCATAAGAAATATGTAAAGGGAAAGAAGTGTGCATAAGAAATATGTAAAGGGAAAGAAGTGTGCATAAGAAATATGTAAAGGGAAAGAAGTGTGCATAAGAAATATGTAAAGGGAAAGAAGTGTGCATAAGAAATATGTAAAGGGAAAGAAGTGTGCATAAGAAATATGTAAAGGGAAAGAAGTGTGCATAAGAAATATGTAAAGGGAAAGAAGTGTGCATAAGAAATATGTAAAGGGAAAGAAGTGTGCATAAGAAATATGTAAAGGGAAAGAAGTGTGCATAAGAAATATGTAAAGGGAAAGAAGTGTGCATAAGAAATATGTAAAGGGAAAGAAGTGTGCATAAGAAATATGTAAAGGGAAAGAAGTGTGCATAAGAAATATGTAAAGGGAAAGAAGTGTGCATACGAAATATGTAAAGGGAAAGAAGTGTGCATAAGAAATATGTAAAGGGAAAGAAGTGTGCATAAGAAATATGTAAAGGGAAAGAAGTGTGCATAAGAAATATGTAAAGGGAAAGAAGTGTGCATAAGAAATATGTAAAGGGAAAGAAGTGTGCATAAGAAATATGTAAAGGGAAAGAAGTGTGCATAAGAAATATGTAAAGGGAAAGAAGTGTGCATAAGAAATATGTAAAGGGAAAGAAGTGTGCATAAGAAATATGTAAAGGGAAAGAAGTGTGCATAAGAAATATGTAAAGGGAAAGAAGTGTGCATAAGAAATATGTAAAGGGAAAGAAGTGTGCATAATAAATATGTAAAGGGAAAGAAGTGTGCATAATAAATATGTAAAGGGAAAGAAGTGTGCATAAGAAATATGTAAAGGGAAAGAAGTGTGCATACGAAATATGTAAAGGGAAAGAAGTGTGCATAAGAAATATGTAAAGGGAAAGAAGTGTGCATAAGAAATATGTAAAGGGAAAGAAGTGTGCATAAGAAATATGTAAAGGGAAAGAAGTGTGCATAAGAAATATGTAAAGGGAAAGAAGTGTGCATAAGAAATATGTAAAGGGAAAGAAGTGTGCATAAGAAATATGTAAAGGGAAAGAAGTGTGCATAAGAAATATGTAAAGGGAAAGAAGTGTGCATAAGAAATATGTAAAGGGAAAGAAGTGTGCATAAGAAATATGTAAAGGGAAAGAAGTGTGCATAAGAAATATGTAAAGGGAAAGAAGTGTGCATAAGAAATATGTAAAGGGAAAGAAGTGTGCATAAGAAATATGTAAAGGGAAAGAAGTGTGCATAAGAAATATGTAAAGGGAAAGAAGTGTGCATAAGAAATATGTAAAGGGAAAGAAGTGTGCATAAGAAATATGTAAAGGGAAAGAAGTGTGCATAAGAAATAAACACATGATGTGGGAACAAGCCCTCGAGTTAAATATGTAAAGCGAAAGAAGTGTGCATAAGAAATATGTAAAGGGAAAGAAGTGTACATAAGAAATATGTAAAGGGAACGAAGTGTGCATAAGAAATATGTAAAGGGAAAGAAGTGTGCATAAGAAATATGTAAAGGGAAAGAAGTGTGCATAAGAAATATGTAAAGGGAAAGAAGTGTGCATAAGAAATATGTAAAGGGAAAGAAGTGTGCATAAGAAATATGTAAAGGGAAAGAAGTGTGCATAAGAAATATGTAAAGGGAAAGAAGTGTGCATAAGAAATATGTAAAGGGAAAGAAGTGTGCATAAGAAATAAACACATGATGTGGGAACAAGCCCTCGAGTTAAATATGTAAAGGGAAAGAAGTGTGCATAAGAAATATGTAAAGGGAAAGAAGTGTGCATAAGAAATATGTAAAGGGAAAGAAGTGTGCATAAGAAATATGTAAAGGGAAAGAAGTGTGCATAAGAAATATGTAAAGGGAAAGAAGTGTGCATAAGAAATATATAAAGGGAAAGAAGTGTGCATAAGAAATATGTAAAGGGAAAGAAGTGTGCATAAGAAATATGTAAAGGGAAAGAAGTGTGCATAAGAAATATGTAAAGGGAAAGAAGTGTGCATAAGAAATATGTAAAGGGAAAGAAGTGTGCATAAGAAATATGTAAAGGGAAAGAAGTGTGCATAAGAAATATGTAAAGGAAAAGAAGTGTGCATAAGAAATATGTAAAGGGAAAGAAGTGTGCATAAGAAATATGTAAAGGGAAAGAAGTGTGCATAAGAAATATGTAAAGGGAAAGAAGTGTGCATAAGAAATATGTAAAGGGAAATAAGTGTGCATAAGAAATATGTAAAGGGTAAGAAGTGTGCATAAGAAATATGTAAAGTGAAAGAAGTGTGCATAGGAAATATGTAAAGGGAAAGAAGTGTGCATAAGAAATATGTAAAGGGAAAGAAGTGTGCATAAGAAATATGTAAAGGGAAAGAAGTGTGCATAAGAAATATGTAAAGGGAAAGAAGTGTGCATAAGAAATATGTAAAGGGAAAGAAGTGTGCATAAGAAATATGTAAAGGGAAAGAAGTGTGCATAAGAAATATGTAAAGGGAAAGAAGTGTGCATAAGAAATATGTAAAGGAAAAGAAGTGTGCATAAGAAATATGTAAAGGGAAAGAAGTGTGCATAAGAAATATGTAAAGGGAAAGAAGTGTGCATAAGAAATATGTAAAGGGAAAGAGTGTGCATAAGAAATATGTAAAGGGAAAGAAGTGTGCATAAGAAATATGTAAAGGGAAAGAAGTGTGCATAAGAAATATGTAAAGGGAAAGAAGTGTGCATAAGAAATATGTAAAGGGAAAGAAGTGTGCATAAGAAATAAACACATGATGTGGGAACAAGCCCTCGAGTTAAATATGTAAAGCGAAAGAAGTGTGCATAAGAAATATGTAAAGGGAAAGAAGTGTGCATAAGAAATATGTAAAGGGAAAGAAGTGTGCATAAGAAATAAACACATGGTGTGGGAACAAGCCCTCGAGTTAAATATGTAAAGGGAAAGAAGTGTGCATAAGAAATATGTAAAGGGAAAGAAGTGTGCATAAGAAATATGTAAAGGGAAAGAAGTGTGCATAAGAAATATGTAAAGGGAAAGAAGTGTGCATAAGAAATATGTAAAGGGAAAGAAGTGTGCATAAGAAATATGTAAAGGGAAAGAAGTGTGCATAAGAAATATCTAAAGGGAAAGAAGTGTGCATAAGAAATATGTAAAGGGAAAGAAGTGTGCATAAGAAATATGTAAAGGGAAAGAAGTGTGCATAATAAATATGTAAAGGGAAAGAAGTGTGCATAAGAAATAATAAAGGGAAAGAAGTGTGCATAAGAAATATGTAAAGGGAAAGAAGTGTGCATAAGAAATATGTAAAGGGAAAGAAGTGTGCATAAGAAATATGTAAAGGGAAAGAAGTGTGCATAAGAAATATGTAAAGGGAAAGAAGTGTGCATAAGAAATATGTAAAGGGAAAGAAGTGTGCATAAGAAATATGTAAAGGGAAAGAAGTGTGCATAAGAAATACGTAAAGGGAAAGAAGTGTGCATAAGAAATATGTAAAGGGAAAGAAGTGTGCATAAGAAATATGTAAAGGGAAAGAAGTGTGCATAAGAAATATGCAAAGGGAAAGAAGTGTGCATAAGAAATATGTAAAGGGAAAGAAGTGTGCATAAGAAATATGTAAAGGGAAAGAAGTGTGCATAAGAAATATGTAAAGGGAAAGAAGTGTGCATACGAAATATGTAAAGGGAAAGAAGTGTGCATAAGAAATATGTAAAGGGAAAGAAGTGTGCATAAGAAATATGTAAAGGGAAAGAAGTGTGCATAAGAAATATGTAAAGGGAAAGAAGTGTGCATAAGAAATATGTAAAGGGAAAGAAGTGTGCATAAGAAATATGTAAAGGGAAAGAAGTGTGCATAAGAAATATGTAAAGGGAAAGAAGTGTGCATAAGAAATATGTAAAGGGAAAGAAGTGTGCATAATAAATATGTAAAGGGAAAGAAGTGTGCATACGAAATATGTAAAGGGAAAGAAGTGTGCATAAGAAATATGTAAAGGGAAAGAAGTGTGCATAAGAAATATGTAAAGGGAAAGAAGTGTGCATAAGAAATATGTAAAGGGAAAGAAGTGTGCATAAGAAATATGTAAAGGGAAAGAAGTGTGCATACGAAATATGTAAAGGGAAAGAAGTGTGCATAAGAAATATGTAAAGGGAAAGAAGTGTGCATAAGAAATATGTAAAGGGAAAGAAGTCTGCATAAGAAATATGTAAAGGGAAAGAAGAGTGCATAAGAAATATGTAAAGGGAAAGAAGTGTGCATAAGAAATATGTAAAGGGAAAGAAGTGTGCATAAGAAATATGTAAAGGGAAAGAAGTGTGCATAAGAAATATGTAAAGGGAAAGAAGTGTGCATAAGAAATATGTAAAGGGAAGGAAGTGTGCATAAGAAATATGTAAAGGGAAAGAAGTGTGCATAAGAAATATGTAAAGGGAAAGAAGTGTGCATAAGAAATATGTAAAGGGAAAGAAGTGTGCATAAGACATATGTAAAGGGAAAGAAGTGTGCATAAGAAATATGTAAAGGGAAAGAAGTGTGCATAGGAAATATGTAAAGGGAAAGAAGTGTGCATAAGAAATATGTAAAGGGAAAGAAGTGTGCATAAGAAATATGTAAAGGGAAAGAAGTGTGCATAAGAAATATGTAAAGGGAAAGAAGTGTGCATAAGAAATATGTAAAGGGAAAGAAGTGTGCATAAGAAATATGTAAAGGGAAAGAAGTGTGCATAAGAAATATGTAAAGGGAAAGAAGTGTGCATAAGAAATAGGTAAAGAAAAAGAAGTGTGCATAAGAAATATGTAAAGGGAAAGAAGTGTGCATAAGAAATATGTAAAGGGAAAGAAGTGTGCATAAGAAATATGTAAAGGGAAAGAAGTGTGCATAAGAAATATGTAAAGGGAAAGAAGTGTGCATAAGAAATATGTAAAGGGAAAGAAGTGTGCATAAGAAATATGTAAAGGGAAAGAAGTGTGCATAAGAAATATGTAAAGGATATGTAAAGGGAAAGAAGTGTGCATAAGAAATATGTAAAGGGAAAGAAGTGTGCATAAGAAATATGTAAAGGGAAAGAAGTGTGCATAAGAAATAAACACATGATGTGGGAACAAGCCCTCGAGTTAAATATGTAAAGCGAAAGAAGTGTGCATAAGAAATATGTAAAGGGAAAGAAGTGTGCATAAGAAATATGTAAAGGGAAAGAAGTGTGCATAAGAAATAAACACATGGTGTGGGAACAAGCCCTCGAGTTAAATATGTAAAGGGAAAGAAGTGTGCATAAGAAATATGTAAAGGGAAAGAAGTGTGCATAAGAAATATGTAAAGGGAAAGAAGTGTGCATAAGAAATATGTAAAGGGAAAGAAGTGTGCATAAGAAATATGTAAAGGGAAAGAAGTGTGCATAAGAAATATGTAAAGGGAAAGAAGTGTGCATAAGAAATATCTAAAGGGAAAGAAGTGTGCATAAGAAATATGTAAAGGGAAAGAAGTGTGCATAAGAAATATGTAAAGGGAAAGAAGTGTGCATAAGAAATATGTAAAGGGAAAGAAGTGTGCATAAGAAATAATAAAGGGAAAGAAGTGTGCATAAGAAATATGTAAAGGGAAAGAAGTGTGCATAAGAAATATGTAAAGGGAAAGAAGTGTGCATAAGAAATATGTAAAGGGAAAGAAGTGTGCATAAGAAATATGTAAAGGGAAAGAAGTGTGCATAAGAAATATGTAAAGGGAAAGAAGTGTGCATAAGAAATATGTAAAGGGAAAGAAGTGTGCATAAGAAATACGTAAAGGGAAAGAAGTGTGCATAAGAAATATGTAAAGGGAAAGAAGTGTGCATAAGAAATATGTAAAGGGAAAGAAGTGTGCATAAGAAATATGCAAAGGGAAAGAAGTGTGCATAAGAAATATGTAAAGGGAAAGAAGTGTGCATAAGAAATATGTAAAGGGAAAGAAGTGTGCATAAGAAATATGTAAAGGGAAAGAAGTGTGCATACGAAATATGTAAAGGGAAAGAAGTGTGCATAAGAAATATGTAAAGGGAAAGAAGTGTGCATAAGAAATATGTAAAGGGAAAGAAGTGTGCATAAGAAATATGTAAAGGGAAAGAAGTGTGCATAAGAAATATGTAAAGGGAAAGAAGTGTGCATAAGAAATATGTAAAGGGAAAGAAGTGTGCATAAGAAATATGTAAAGGGAAAGAAGTGTGCATAAGAAATATGTAAAGGGAAAGAAGTGTGCATAAGAAATATGTAAAGGGAAAGAAGTGTGCATAATAAATATGTAAAGGGAAAGAAGTGTGCATACGAAATATGTAAAGGGAAAGAAGTGTGCATAAGAAATATGTAAAGGGAAAGAAGTGTGCATAAGAAATATGTAAAGTGAAAGAAGTGTGCATAAGAAATATGTAAAGGGAAAGAAGTGTGCATAAGAAATATGTAAAGGGAAAGAAGTGTGCATAAGAAATATGTAAAGGGAAAGAAGTGTGCATAAGAAATATGTAAAGGGAAAGAAGTGTGCATAAGAAATATGTAAAGGGAAAGAAGTGTGCATAAGAAATATGTAAAGGGAAAGAAGAGTGCATAAGAAATATGTAAAGGGAAAGAAGTGTGCATAAGAAATATGTAAAGGGAAAGAAGTGTGCATAAGAAATATGTAAAGGGAAAGAAGTGTGCATAAGAAATATGTAAAGGGAAAGAAGTGTGCATAAGAAATATGTAAAGGGAAAGAAGTGTGCATAAGAAATATGTAAAGGGAAAGAAGTGTGCATAAGAAATATGTAAAGGGAAAGAAGTGTGCATAAGAAATATGTAAAGGGAAAGAAGTGTGCATAAGACATATGTAAAGGGAAAGAAGTGTGCATAAGAAATATGTAAAGGGAAAGAAGTGTGCATAAGAAATATGTAAAGGGAAAGAAGTGTGCATAAGAAATATGTAAAGGGAAAGAAGTGTGCATAAGAAATATGTAAAGGGAAAGAAGTGTGCATAAGAAATATGTAAAGGGAAAGAAGTGTGCATAAGAAATATGTAAAGGGAAAGAAGTGTGCATAAGAAATATGTAAAGGGACAGAAGTGTGCATAAGAAATATGTAAAGGGAAAGAAGTGTGCATAAGAAATATGTAAAGGGAAAGAAGTGTGCATAAGAAATATGTAAAGGGAAAGAAGTGTGCATAAGAAATATGTAAAGGGAAAGAAGTGTGCATAAGAAATATGTAAAGGGAAAGAAGTGTGCATAAGAAATATGTAAAGGGAAAGAAGTGTGCATAAGAAATATGTAAAGGGAAAGAAGTGTGCATAAGAAATATGTAAAGGGAAAGAAGTGTGCATAAGAAATATGTAAAGGGAAAGAAGTGTGCATAAGAAATATGTAAAGGGAAAGAAGTGTGCATAAGAAATATGTAAAGGGAAAGAAGTGTGCATAAGAAATATGTAAAGGGAAAGAAGTGTGCATAAGAAATATGTAAAGGGAAAGAAGTGTGCATAAGAAATATATAAAGGGAAAGAAGTGTGCATAAGAAATATGTAAAGGGAAAGAAGTGTGCATAAGAAATATGTAAAGGGAAAGAAGTGTGCATAAGAAATATGTAAAGGGAAAGAAGTGTGCATAAGAAATATGCAAAGGAAAAGAAGTGTGCATAAGAAATATGTAAAGGGAAAGAAGTGTGCATAAGAAATATGTAAAGGGAAAGAAGTGTGCATAAGAAATATGTAAAGGGAAAGAAGTGTGCATAAGAAATATGTAAAGGGAAAGAAGTGTGCATAAGAAATATGTAAAGGGAAAGAAGTGTGCATAAGAAATATGTAAAGGGAAAGAAGTGTGCATAAGAAATATGTAAAGGGAAAGAAGTGTGCATAAGAAATAAACACATGATGTCGGGACAAGCCCTCGAGTTAAATATGTAAAGGGAAAGAAGTGTGCATAATAAATAATAAAGGGAAAGAAGTGTGCATAAGAAATATGTAAAGGGAAAGAAGTGTGCATAAGAAATATGTAAAGGGAAAGAAGTGTGCATAAGAAATATGTAAAGGGAAAGAAGTGTGCATAAGAAATATGTAAAGGGAAAGAAGTGTGCATAAGAAATATGTAAAGGGAAAGAAGTGTGCATAAGAAATATGTAAAGAGAAAGAAGTGTGCATAAGAAATATGTAAAGGGAAAAAAGTGTGCATAAGAAATATGTAAAGGGAAAGAAGTGTGCATAAGTAAAAAGGAAAAGGGAAAGAAGTGTGCATAAGAAATATGTAAAGGGAAAGAAGTGTGCATAAGAAATATGTAAAGGGAAAAAAGTGTGCATAAGAAATATGTAAAGGGAAAGAAGTGTGCATAAGAAATATGTAAAGGGAAAGAAGTGTGCATAAGAAATATGTAAAGGGAAAGAAGTGTGCATAAGAAATAATAAAGGGAAAGAAGTGTGCATAAGAAATATGTAAAGGGAAAGAAGTGTGCATAAGAAATATGTAAAGGGAAAGAAGTGTGCATAAGAAATAAACACATGATGTGGGAACAAGCCCTCGAGTTAAATATGTAAAGGGAAAGAAGTGTGCATCAGAAATATTTAAAGGGAAAGAAGTGTGCATAAGAAATATGTAAAGGGAAAGAAGTGTGCATAAGAAATATGTAAAGGGAAAGAAGTGTGCATAAGAAATATGTAAAGGGAAAGAAGTGTGCATAAGAAATATGTAAAGGAAAGAAGTGTGCATAAGAAATATGTAAAGGGAAAGAAGTGTGCATAAGAAATATGTAAAGGGAAAGAAGTGTGCATAAGAAATATGTAAATGGAAAGAAGTGTGCATAATAAATATGTAAAGGGAAAGAAGTGTGCATAAGAAATATGTAAAGGGAAAGAAGTGTGCATAAGAAATATGTAAAGGGAAAGAAGTGTGCATAAGAAATATGTAAAGGGAAAGAAGTGTGCATAAGAAATGTGTAAAGGGAAAGAAGTGTGCATAAGAAATATGTAAAGGGAAAGAAGTGTGCATAAGAAATATGTAAAGGGAAAGAAGTGTGCATAAGAAATATGTAAAGGGAAAGAAGTGTGCATAAGAAATATGTAAAGGGAAAGAAGTGTGCATAAGAAATATGTAAAGGGAAAGAAGTGTGCATACGAAATAAACACATGATGTGGGAACAAGCCCTCGAGTTAAATATGTAAAGGGAAAGAAGTGTGCATAAGAAATATGTAAAGGGAAAGAAGTGTACATAAGAAATCTGTAAAGGGAACGAAGTGTGCATAAGAAATATGTAAAGGGAAAGAAGTGTGCATAAGAAATATGTAAAGGGAAAGAAGTGTGCATAAGAAATATGTAAAGGGAAAGAAGTGTGCATAAGAAATATGTAAAGGGAAAGAAGTGTGCATAAGAAATATGTAAAGGGAAAGAAGTGTGCATAAGAAATATGTAAAGGGAAAGAAGTGTGCATAAGAAATATGTAAAGGGAAAGAAGTGTGCATAAGAAATAAACACAGGATGTGGGAACAAGCCCTCGAGTTAAATATGTAAAGGGAAAGAAGTGTGCATAAGAAATATGTAAAGGGAAAGAAGTGTGCATAAGAAATATGTAAAGGGAAAGAAGTGTGCATAAGAAATATGTAAAGGGAAAGAAGTGTAGAAACACTTTTCGGCACTTTTTAACGTCAGATCACGAAACGGACACTTTTTTCCACTATTTACCTTCAGATCACGAAATGGACTTACAACACTCC
>JBAIAA010001595.1:0-45739 GCA_037893245.1 Crossaster papposus
AGGGAAAGAAGTGTGCATAAGAAATATGTAAAGGGAAAGAAGTGTGCATAAGAAATATGTAAAGGGAAAGAAGTGTGCATAAGAAATATGTAAAGGGAAAGAAGTGTGCATAAGAAATATGTAAAGGGAAAGAAGTGTGCATAAGAAATATGTAAAGGGAAAGAAGTGTGCATAAGAAATATGTAAAGGGAAAGAAGTGTGCATAAGAAATATGTAAAGGGAAAGAAGTGTGCATAAGAAATATGTAAAGGGAAAGAAGTGTGCATAAGAAATATGTAAAGGGAAAGAAGTGTGCATAAGAAATATGTAAAGGGAAAGAAGTGTGCATAAGACATATGTAAAGGGAAAGAAGTGTGCATAAGAAATATGTAAAGGGAAAGAAGTGTGCATAAGAAATATGTAAAGGGAAAGAAGTGTGCATAAGAAATATGTAAAGGGAAAGAAGTGTGCATAAGAAATATGTAAAGGGAAAGAAGTGTGCATAAGAAATATGTAAAGGGAAAGAAGTGTGCATAAGAAATATGTAAAGGGAAAGAAGTGTGCATAAGAAATATGTAAAGGGAAAGAAGTGTGCATAAGAAATATGTAAAGGGAAAGAAGTGTGCATAAGAAATATGTAAAGGGAAAGAAGTGTGCATAAGAAATATGTAAAGGGAAAGAAGTGTGCATAATAAATATGTAAAGGGAAAGAAGTGTGCATAAGAAATATGTAAAGGGAAAGAAGTGTGCATAAGAAATATGTAAAGGGAAAGAAGTGTGCATAAGAAATATGTAAAGGGAAAGAAGTGTGCATAAGAAATAAACACATGATGTGGGAACAAGCCCTCGAGTTAAATATGTAAAGGGAAAGAAGTGTGCATAAGAAATATGTAAAGGGAAAGAAGTGTGCATAAGAAATATGTAAAGGGAAAGAAATGTGCATAAGAAATAAACACATGATGTGGGAACAAGCCCTCGAGTTAAATATGTAAAGGGAAAGAAGTGTGCATAAGAAATATGTAAAGGGAAAGAAGTGTGCATAAGAAATATGTAAAGGGAAAGAAGTGTGCATAAGAAATATGTAAAGGGAAAGAAGTGTGCATAAGAAATATGTAAAGGGAAAGAAGTGTGCATAAGAAATATGTAAAGGGAAAGAAGTGTGCATAAGAAATATGTAAAGGGAAAGAAGTGTGCATAAGAAATATGTAAAGGGAAAGAAGTGTGCATAAGAAATATGTAAAGGGAAAGAAGTGTGCATAAGAAATATGTAAAGGGAAAGAAGTGTGCATAAGAAATATGTAAAGGGAAAGAAGTGTGCATAAGAAATAAACACATGATGTGGGAACAAGCCCTCGAGTTAAATATGTAAAGGGAAAGAAGTGTGCATAAGAAATATGTAAAGGGAAAGAAGTGTGCATAAGAAATATGTAAAGGAAAAGAAGTGTGCATAAGAAATAAACACATGATGTGGGAACAAGCCCTCGAGTTAAATATGTAAAGGGAAAGAAGTGTGCATAAGAAATATGTCAAGGGAAAGAAGTGTGCATAAGAAATATGTAAAGGGAAAGAAGTGTGCATAAGAAATATGTAAAGGGAAAGAAGTGTGCATAAGAAATATGTAAAGGGAAAGAAGTGTGCATAAGAAATATGTAAAGGGAAAGAAGTGTGCATAAGAAATATGTAAAGGGAAAGAAGTGTGCATAAGAAATATGTAAAGGGAAAGAAGTGTGCATAAGAAATATGTAAAGGGAAAGAAGTGTGCATAAGACATATGTAAAGGGAAAGAAGTGTGCATAAGAAATATGTAAAGGGAAAGAAGTGTGCATAAGAAATATGTAAAGGGAAAGAAGTGTGCATAAGAAATATGTAAAGGGAAAGAAGTGTGCATAAGAAATATGTAAAGGGAAAGAAGTGTGCATAAGAAATATGTAAAGGGAAAGAAGTGTGCATAAGAAATATGTAAAGGGAAAGAAGTGTGCATAAGAAATATGTAAAGGGAAAGAAGTGTGCATAAGAAATATGTAAAGGGAAAGAAGTGTGCATAAGAAATATGTAAAGGGAAAGAAGTGTGCATAAGAAATATGTAAATGGAAAGAAGTGTGCATAAGAAATATGTAAAGGGAAAGAAGTGTGCATAAGAAATATGTAAAGGGAAAGAAGTGTGCATAAGAAATATGTAAAGGGAAAGAAGTGTGCATAAGAAATATGTAAAGGGAAAGAAGTGTGCATAAGAAATAAACACATGATGTGGGAACAAGCCCTCGAGTTAAATATGTAAAGGGAAAGAAGTGTGCATAAGAAATATGTAAAGGGAAAGAAGTGTGCATAAGAAATATGTAAAGGGAAAGAAGTGTGCATAAGAAATAAACACATGATGTGGGAACAAGCCCTCGAGTTAAATATGTAAAGGGAAAGAAGTGTGCATAAGAAATATGTAAAGGGAAAGAAGTGTGCATAAGAAATATGTAAAGGGAAAGAAGTGTGCATAAGAAATATGTAAAGGGAAAGAAGTGTGCATAAGAAATATGTAAAGGGAAAGAAGTGTGCATAAGAAATATGTAAAGGGAAAGAAGTGTGCATAAGAAATATGTAAAGGGAAAGAAGTGTGCATAAGAAATATGTAAAGGGAAAGAAGTGTGCATAAGAAATATGTAAAGGGAAAGAAGTGTGCATAAGAAATATGTAAAGGGAAAGAAGTGTGCATAAGAAATATGTAAAGGGAAAGAAGTGTGCATAAGAAATAAACACATGATGTGGGAACAAGCCCTCGAGTTAAATATGTAAAGGGAAAGAAGTGTGCATAAGAAATATGTAAAGGGAAAGAAGTGTGCATAAGAAATATGTAAAGGAAAAGAAGTGTGCATAAGAAATAAACACATGATGTGGGAACAAGCCCTCGAGTTAAATATGTAAAGGGAAAGAAGTGTGCATAAGAAATATGTCAAGGGAAAGAAGTGTGCATAAGAAATATGTAAAGGGAAAGAAGTGTGCATAAGAAATATGTAAAGGGAAAGAAGTGTGCATAAGAAATATGTAAAGGGAAAGAAGTGTGCATAAGAAATATGTAAAGGGAAAGAAGTGTGCATAAGAAATATGTAAAGGGAAAGAAGTGTGCATAAGAAATATGTAAAGGGAAAGAAGTGTGCATAAGAAATATGTAAAGGGAAAGAAGTGTGCATAAGAAATATGTAAAGGGAAAGAAGTGTGCATAAGAAATATGTAAAGGGAAAGAAGTGTGCATAAGAAATATGTAAAGGGAAAGAAGTGTGCATAAGAAATATGTAAAGGGAAAGAAGTGTGCATAAGAAATATGTAAAGGGAAAGAAGTGTGCATAAGAAATATGTAAAGGGAAAGAAGTGTGCATAAGACATATGTAAAGGGAAAGAAGTGTGCATAAGAAATATGTAAAGGGAAAGAAGTGTGCATAAGAAATAAACACATGATGTGGGAACAAGCCCTCGAGTTAAATATGTAAAGGGAAAGAAGTGTGCATAAGAAATATGTAAAGGGAAAGAAGTGTGCATAAGAAATATGTAAAGGGAAAGAAGTGTGCATAAGAAATATGTAAAGGGAAAGAAGTGTGCATAAGAAATATGTAAAGGGAAAGAAGTGTGCATAAGAAATATGTAAAGGGAAAGAAGTGTGCATAAGAAATATGTAAAGGGAAAGAAGTGTGCATAAGAAATATGTAAAGGGAAAGAAGTGTGCATAAGAAATATGTAAAGGGAAATAAGTGTGCATAAGAAATATGTAAAGGGAAAGAAGTGTGCATAAGAAATATGTAAAGGGAAAGAAGTGTGCATAAGAAATATGTAAAGGGAAAGAAGTGTGCATAAGAAATATGTAAAGGGAAAGAAGTGTGCATAAGAAATATGTAAAGGGAAAGAAGTGTGCATAAGAAATATGTAAAGGGAAAGAAGTGTGCATAAGAAATATGTAAAGGGAAAGAAGTGTGCATAAGAAATATGTAAAGGGAAAGAAGTGTGCATAAGAAATATGTAAAGGGAAAGAAGTGTGCATAATAAATATGTAAAGGGAAAGAAGTGTGCATAATAAATATGTAAAGGGAAAGAAGTGTGCATAAGAAATATGTAAAGGGAAAGAAGTGTGCATAAGAAATATGTAAAGGGAAAGAAGTGTGCATAAGAAATATGTAAAGGGAAAGAAGTGTGCATAAGAAATAAACACATGATGTGGGAACAAGCCCTCGAGTTAAATATGTAAAGGGAAAGAAGTGTGCATAAGAAATATGTAAAGGGAAAGAAGTGTGCATAAGAAATATGTAAAGGGAAAGAAGTGTGCATAAGAAATATGTAAAGGGAAAGAAGTGTGCATAAGAAATATGTAAAGGGAAAGAAGTGTGCATAAGAAATATGTAAAGGGAAAGAAGTGTGCATAAGAAATATGTAAAGGGAAAGAAGTGTGCATAAGAAATAAACACATGATGTGGGAACAAGCCCTCGAGTTAAATATGTAAAGGGAAAGAAGTGTGCATAAGAAATATGTAAAGGGAAAGAAGTGTGCATAAGAAATATGTAAAGGAAAAGAAGTGTGCATAAGAAATAAACACATGATGTGGGAACAAGCCCTCGAGTTAAATATGTAAAGGGAAAGAAGTGTGCATAAGAAATATGTAAAGGGAAAGAAGTGTGCATAAGAAATATGTAAAGGGAAAGAAGTGTGCATAAGAAATATGTAAAGGGAAAGAAGTGTGCATAAGAAATATGTAAAGGGAAAGAAGTGTGCATAAGAAATATGTAAAGGGAAAGAAGTGTGCATAAGAAATATGTAAAGGGAAAGAAGTGTGCATAAGAAATATGTAAAGGGAAAGAAGTGTGCATAAGAAATATGTAAAGGGAAAGAAGTGTGCATAAGAAATATGTAAAGGGAAAGAAGTGTGCATAATAAATATGTAAAGGGAAAGAAGTGTGCATAAGAAATATGTAAAGGGAAAGAAGTGTGCATAAGAAATATGTAAAGGGAAAGAAGTGTGCATAAGAAATATGTAAAGGGAAATAAGTGTGCATAAGAAATATGTAAAGGGAAATAAGTGTGCATAAGAAATATGTAAAGGGAAAGAAGTGTGCATAAGAAATATGTAAAGGGAAAGAAGTGTGCATAAGAAATATGTAAAGGGAAAGAAGTGTGCATAAGAAATATGTAAGGGAAAGAAGTGTGCATAAGAAATATGTAAAGGGAAAGAAGTGTGCATAAGAAATATGTAAAGGGAAAGAAGTGTGCATAAGAAATATGTAAAGGGAAAGAAGTGTGCATAAGAAATATGTAAAGGGAAAGAAGTGTGCATAAGAAATATGTAAAGGGAAAGAAGTGTGCATAAGAAATATGTAAGGGAAAGAAGTGTGCATAAGAAATATGTAAAGGGAAAGAAGTGTGCATAAGAAATATGTAAAGGGAAAGAAGTGTGCATAAGAAATAAACACATGATGTGGGAACAAGCTCTCGAGTTAAAAATGTAAAGGGAAAGAAGTGTGCATAAGAAATATGTAAAGGGAAAGAAGTGTGCATAAGAAATATGTAAAGGGAAAGAAGTGTGCATAAGAAATATGTAAAGGGAAAGAAGTGTGCATAAGAAATATGTAAAGGGAAAGAAGTGTGCATAAGAAAAATGTAAAGGGAAAGAAGTGTGCATAAGAAATATGTAAAGGGAAAGAAGTGTGCATAAGAAATATGTAAAGGGAAAGAAGTGTGCATAAGAAATATGTAAAGGGAAAGAAGTGTGCATAAGAAATATGTAAAGGGAAAGAAGTGTGCATAAGAAATATGTAAAGGGAAAGAAGTGTGCATAAGAAATATGTAAAGGGAAAGAAGTGTGCATAAGAAATATGTAAAGGGAAAGAAGTGTGCATAAGAAATATGTAAAGGGAAAGAAGTGTGCATAAGAAATATGTAAAGGGAAAGAAGTGTGCATAAGAAATATGTAAAGGGAAAGAAGTGTGCATAAGACATATGTAAAGGGAAAGAAGTGTGCATAAGAAATATGTAAAGGGAAAGAAGTGTGCATAAGAAATAAACACATGATGTGGGAACAAGCCCTCGAGTTAAATATGTAAAGGGAAAGAAGTGTGCATAAGAAATATGTAAAGGGAAAGAAGTGTGCATAAGAAATATGTAAAGGGAAAGAAGTGTGCATAAGAAATATGTAAAGGAAAAGAAGTGTGCATAAGAAATATGTAAAGGGAAAGAAGTGTGCATAAGAAATATGTAAAGGGAAAGAAGTGTGCATAAGAAATATGTAAAGGGAAAGAAGTGTGCATAAGAAATATGTAAAGGGAAAGAAGTGTGCATAAGAAATATGTAAAGGGAAAGAAGTGTGCATAAGAAATATGTAAAGAGAAAGAAGTGTGCATAAGAAATATGTAAAGGGAAAGAAGTGTGCATAAGAAATATGTAAAGGGAAAGAAGTGTGCATAAGAAATATGTAAAGGGAAAGAAGTGTGCATAAGAAATATGTAAAGGGAAAGAAGTGTGCATAAGAAATATGTAAAGGGAAAGAAGTGTGCATAAGAAATATGTAAAGGGAAAGAAGTGTGCATAAGAAATATGTAAAGGGAAATAAGTGTGCATAAGAAATATGTAAAGGGAAAGAAGTGTGCATAAGAAATATGTAAAGGGAAAGAAGTGTGCATAAGAAATATGTAAAGGGAAAGAAGTGTGCATAAGAAATATGTAAGGGAAAGAAGTGTGCATAAGAAATATGTAAAGGGAAAGAAGTGTGCATAAGAAATATGTAAAGGGAAAGAAGTGTGCATAAGAAATATGTAAAGGGAAAAAAGTGTGCATAAGAAATATGTAAAGGGAAAGAAGTGTGCATAAGAAATATGTAAAGGGAAAGAAGTGTGCATAAGAAATATGTAAAGGGAAAGAAGTGTGCATAAGAAATATGTAAAGGGAAAGAAGTGTGCATAAGAAATATGTAAAGGGAAAGAAGTGTGCATAAGAAATATGTAAAGGGAAAGAAGTGTGCATAAGAAATATGTAAAGGGAAAGAAGTGTGCATAAGAAATATGTAAAGGGAAAGAAGTGTGCATAAGAAATATGTAAAGGGAAAGAAGTGTGCATAAGAAATATGTAAAGGGAAAGAAGTGTGCATAAGAAATATGTAAAGGGAAATAAGTGTGCATAAGAAATATGTAAAGGGAAAGAAGTGTGCATAAGAAATATGTAAAGGGAAAGAAGTGTGCATAAGAAATATGTAAAGGGAAAGAAGTGTGCATAAGAAATATGTAAGGGAAAGAAGTGTGCATAAGAAATATGTAAAGGGAAAGAAGTGTGCATAAGAAATATGTAAAGGGAAAGAAGTGTGCATAAGAAATATGTAAAGGGAAAGAAGTGTGCATAAGAAATATGTAAAGGGAAAGAAGTGTGCATAAGAAATATGTAAAGGGAAAGAAGTGTGCATAAGAAATATGTAAGGGAAAGAAGTGTGCATAAGAAATATGTAAAGGGAAAGAAGTGTGCATAAGAAATATGTAAAGGGAAAGAAGTGTGCATAAGAAATAAACACATGATGTGGGAACAAGCCCTCGAGTTAAATATGTAAAGGGAAAGAAGTGTGCATAAGAAATATGTAAAGGGAAAGAAGTGTGCATAAGAAATATGTAAAGGGAAAGAAGTGTGCATAAGAAATATGTAAAGGGAAAGAAGTGTGCATAAGAAATATGTAAAGGGAAAGAAGTGTGCATAAGAAATATGTAAAGGGAAAGAAGTGTGCATAAGAAATATGTAAAGGGAAAGAAGTGTGCATAAGAAATAGGTAAAGGGAAAGAAGTGTGCATAAGAAATATGTAAAGGGAAAGAAGTGTGCATAATAAATATGTAAAGGGAAAGAAGTGTGCATAAGAAATATGTAAAGGGAAAGAAGTGTGCATAAGAAATATGTAAAGGGAAAGAAGTGTGCATAAGAAATATGTAAAGGGAAAGAAGTGTGCATAAGAAATATGTAAAGGGAAAGAAGTGTGCATAAGAAATATGTAAAGGGAAAGAAGTGTGCATAAGAAATATGTAAAGGGAAAGAAGTGTGCATAAGAAATATGTAAAGGGAAAGAAGTGTGCATAAGAAATATGTAAAGGGAAAGAAGTGTGCATAAGAAATATGTAAAGGGAAAGAAGTGTGCATAAGAAATATGTAAAGGGAAAGAAGTGTGCATAAGAAATATGTAAAGGGAAAGAAGTGTGCATAAGAAATATGTAAAGGGAAAGAAGTGTGCATAAGAAATATGTAAAGGGAAAGAAGTGTGCATAAGACATATGTAAAGGGAAAGAAGTGTGCATAAGAAATATGTAAAGGGAAAGAAGTGTGCATAAGAAATATGTAAAGGGAAAGAAGTGTGCATAAGAAATATGTAAGGGAAAGAAGTGTGCATAAGAAATATGTAAAGGGAAAGAAGTGTGCATAAGAAATATGTAGAGGGAAAGAAGTGTGCATAAGAAATATGTATAGGGAAAGAAGTGTGCATAAGAAATATGTAAAGGGAAAGAAGTGTGCATAAGAAATATGTAAAGGGAAAGAAGTGTGCATAAGAAATATGTAAGGGAAAGAAGTGTGCATAAGAAATATGTAAAGGGAAAGAAGTGTGCATAAGAAATATGTAAAGGGAAAGAAGTGTGCATAAGAAATATGTAAAGGGAAAGAAGTGTGCATAAGAAATATGTAAAGGGAAAGAAGTGTGCATAAGACATATGTAAAGGGAAAGAAGTGTGCATAAGAAATATGTAAAGGGAAAGAAGTGTGCATAAGAAATAAACACATGATGTGGGAACAAGCCCTCGAGTTAAATATGTAAAGGGAAAGAAGTGTGCATAAGAAATATGTAAAGGGAAAGAAGTGTGCATAAGAAATATGTAAAGGAAAAGAAGTGTGCATAAGAAATATGTAAAGGGAAAGAAGTGTGCATAAGAAATATGTAAAGGGAAAGAAGTGTGCATAAGAAATATGTAAAGGGAAAGAAGTGTGCATAAGAAATATGTAAAGGGAAAGAAGTGTGCATAAGAAATATGTAAAGGGAAAGAAGTGTGCATAAGAAATATGTAAAGGGAAAGAAGTGTGCATAAGAAATATGTAAAGGGAAAGAAGTGTGCATAAGAAATATGTAAAGGGAAAGAAGTGTGCATAAGAAATATGTAAAGGGAAAGAAGTGTGCATAAGAAATATGTAAAGGGAAAGAAGTGTGCATAAGAAATATGTAAAGGGAAAGAAGTGTGCATAAGAAATATGTAAAGGGAAATAAGTGTGCATAAGAAATATGTAAAGGGAAAGAAGTGTGCATAAGAAATATGTAAAGGGAAAGAAGTGTGCATAAGAAATATGTAAAGGGAAAGAAGTGTGCATAAGAAATATGTAAGGGAAAGAAGTGTGCATAAGAAACATGTAAAGGGAAAGAAGTGTGCATAAGAAATATGTAAAGGGAAAGAAGTGTGCATAAGAAATATGTAAAGGGAAAGAAGTGTGCATAAGAAATATGTAAAGGGAAAGAAGTGTGCATAAGAAATATGTAAAGGGAAAGAAGTGTGCATAAGAAATATGTAAGGGAAAGAAGTGTGCATAAGAAATATGTAAAGGGAAAGAAGTGTGCATAAGAAATATGTAAAGGGAAAGAAGTGTGCATAAGAAATATGTAAAGGGAAATAAGTGTGCATAAGAAATATGTAAAGGGAAAGAAGTGTGCATAAGAAATATGTAAAGGGAAAGAAGTGTGCATAAGAAATATGTAAAGGGAAAGAAGTGTGCATAAGAAATATGTAAGGGAAAGAAGTGTGCATAAGAAATATGTAAAGGGAAAGAAGTGTGCATAAGAAATATGTAAAGGGAAAGAAGTGTGCATAAGAAATATGTAAAGGGAAAGAAGTGTGCATAAGAAATATGTAAAGGGAAAGAAGTGTGCATAAGAAATATGTAAAGGGAAAGAAGTGTGCATAAGAAATATGTAAGGGAAAGAAGTGTGCATAAGAAATATGTAAAGGGAAAGAAGTGTGCATAAGAAATATGTAAAGGGAAAGAAGTGTGCATAAGAAATAAACACATGATGTGGGAACAAGCTCTCGAGTTAAAAATGTAAAGGGAAAGAAGTGTGCATAACATAAGAAATATGTAAAGGGAAAGAAGTGTGCATAAGAAATATGTAAAGGGAAAGAAGTGTGCATAAGAAATATGTAAAGGGAAAGAAGTGTGCATAAGAAATATGTAAAGGGAAAGAAGTGTGCATAAGAAATATGTAAAGGGAAAGAAGTGTGCATAAGAAATATGTAAAGGGAAAGAAGTGTGCATAAGAAATATGTAAAGGGAAAGAAGTGTGCATAAGAAATATGTAAAGGGAAAGAAGTGTGCATAAGAAATATGTAAAGGGAAAGAAGTGTGCATAAGAAATATGTAAAGGGAAAGAAGTGTGCATAAGAAATATGTAAAGGGAAAGAAGTGTGCATAAGAAATATGTAAAGGGAAAGAAGTGTGCATAAGAAATATGTAAAGGGAAAGAAGTGTGCATAAGAAATATGTAAAGGGAAAGAAGTGTGCATAAGAAATATGTAAAGGGAAAGAAGTGTGCATAAGAAATATGTAAAGGGAAAGAAGTGTGCATAAGAAATATGTAAAGGGAAAGAAGTGTGCATAAGAAATATGTAAAGGGAAAGAAGTGTGCATAAGAAATATGTAAAGGGAAAGAAGTGTGCATAAGAAATATGTAAAGGGAAAGAAGTGTGCATAAGAAATATGTAAAGGGAAAGAAGTGTGCATAAGAAATATGTAAAGGGAAAGAAGTGTGCATAAGAAATATGTAAAGGGAAAGAAGTGTGCATAAGAAATATGTAAAGGGAAAGAAGTGTGCATAAGAAATATGTAAAGGGAAAGAAGTGTGCATAAGAAATATGTAAAGGGAAAGAAGTGTGCATAAGAAATATGTAAAGGGAAAGAAGTGTGCATAAGAAATATGTAAAGGGAAAGAAGTGTGCATAAGAAATATGTAAAGGGAAAGAAGTGTGCATAAGAAATATGTAAAGGGAAAGAAGTGTGCATAAGAAATATGTAAAGGGAAAGAAGTGTGCATAAGAAATATGTAAAGGGAAAGAAGTGTGCATAAGAAATATGTAAAGGGAAAGAAGTGTGCATAAGAAATATGTAAAGGGAAAGAAGTGTGCATAAGAAATATGTAAAGGGAAAGAAGTGTGCATAAGAAATATGTAAAGGGAAAGAAGTGTGCATAAGAAATATGTAAAGGGAAAGAAGTGTGCATAAGAAATATGTAAAGGGAAAGAAGTGTGCATAAGAAATATGTAAAGGGAAAGAAGTGTGCATAAGAAATATGTAAAGGGAAAGAAGTGTGCATAAGAAATATGTAAAGGGAAAGAAGTGTGCATAAGAAATATGTAAAGGGAAAGAAGTGTGCATAAGAAATATGTAAAGGGAAAGAAGTGTGCATAAGAAATATGTAAAGGGAAAGAAGTGTGCATAAGAAATATGTAAAGGGAAAGAAGTGTGCATAAGAAATAAAGAAAGATGTGGAACAAGCCTCGAGTAAATATGTAAAGGGAAAGAAGTGTGCATAAGAAATATGTAAAGGGAAAGAAGTGTGCATAAGAAATATGTAAAGGGAAAGAAGTGTGCATAAGAAATATGTAAAGGGAAAGAAGTGTGCATAAGAAATATGTAAAGGGAAAGAAGTGTGCATAAGAAATATGTAAAGGGAAAGAAGTGTGCATAAGAAATATGTAAAGGGAAAGAAGTGTGCATAAGAAATATGTAAAGGGAAAGAAGTGTGCATAAGAAATATGTAAAGGGAAAGAAGTGTGCATAAGAAATATGTAAAGGGAAAGAAGTGTGCATAAGAAATATGTAAAGGGAAAGAAGTGTGCATAAGAAATATGTAAAGGGAAAGAAGTGTGCATAAGAAATATGTAAAGGGAAAGAAGTGTGCATAAGAAATATGTAAAGGGAAAGAAGTGTGCATAAGAAATATGTAAAGGGAAAGAAGTGTGCATAAGAAATATGTAAAGGGAAAGAAGTGTGCATAAGAAATATGTAAAGGGAAAGAAGTGTGCATAAGAAATATGTAAAGGGAAAGAAGTGTGCATAAGAAATATGTAAAGGGAAAGAAGTGTGCATAAGAAATATGTAAAGGGAAAGAAGTGTGCATAAGAAATATGTAAAGGGAAAGAAGTGTGCATAAGAAATATGTAAAGGGAAAGAAGTGTGCATAAGAAATATGTAAAGGGAAAGAAGTGTGCATAAGAAATATGTAAAGGGAAAGAAGTGTGCATAAGAAATATGTAAAGGGAAAGAAGTGTGCATAAGAAATATGTAAAGGGAAAGAAGTGTGCATAAGAAATATGTAAAGGGAAAGAAGTGTGCATAAGAAATATGTAAAGGGAAAGAAGTGTGCATAAGAAATATGTAAAGGGAAAGAAGTGTGCATAAGAAATATGTAAAGGGAAAGAAGTGTGCATAAGAAATATGTAAAGGGAAAGAAGTGTGCATAAGAAATATGTAAAGGGAAAGAAGTGTGCATAAGAAATATGTAAAGGGAAAGAAGTGTGCATAAGAAATATGTAAAGGGAAAGAAGTGTGCATAAGAAATATGTAAAGGGAAAGAAGTGTGCATAAGAAATATGTAAAGGGAAAGAAGTGTGCATAAGAAATATGTAAAGGGAAAGAAGTGTGCATAAGAAATATGTAAAGGGAAAGAAGTGTGCATAAGAAATATGTAAAGGGAAAGAAGTGTGCATAAGAAATATGTAAAGGGAAAGAAGTGTGCATAAGAAATATGTAAAGGGAAAGAAGTGTGCATAAGAAATATGTAAAGGGAAAGAAGTGTGCATAAGAAATATGTAAAGGGAAAGAAGTGTGCATAAGAAATATGTAAAGGGAAAGAAGTGTGCATAAGAAATATGTAAAGGGAAAGAAGTGTGCATAAGAAATATGTAAAGGGAAAGAAGTGTGCATAAGAAATATGTAAAGGGAAAGAAGTGTGCATAAGAAATATGTAAAGGGAAAGAAGTGTGCATAAGAAATATGTAAAGGGAAAGAAGTGTGCATAAGAAATATGTAAAGGGAAAGAAGTGTGCATAAGAAATATGTAAAGGGAAAGAAGTGTGCATAAGAAATATGTAAAGGGAAAGAAGTGTGCATAAGAAATATGTAAAGGGAAAGAAGTGTGCATAAGAAATATGTAAAGGGAAAGAAGTGTGCATAAGAAATATGTAAAGGGAAAGAAGTGTGCATAAGAAATATGTAAAGGGAAAGAAGTGTGCATAAGAAATATGTAAAGGGAAAGAAGTGTGCATAAGAAATATGTAAAGGGAAAGAAGTGTGCATAAGAAATATGTAAAGGGAAAGAAGTGTGCATAAGAAATATGTAAAGGGAAAGAAGTGTGCATAAGAAATATGTAAAGGGAAAGAAGTGTGCATAAGAAATATGTAAAGGGAAAGAAGTGTGCATAAGAAATATGTAAAGGGAAAGAAGTGTGCATAAGAAATATGTAAAGGGAAAGAAGTGTGCATAAGAAATATGTAAAGGGAAAGAAGTGTGCATAAGAAATATGTAAAGGGAAAGAAGTGTGCATAAGAAATATGTAAAGGGAAAGAAGTGTGCATAAGAAATATGTAAAGGGAAAGAAGTGTGCATAAGAAATATGTAAAGGGAAAGAAGTGTGCATAAGAAATATGTAAAGGGAAAGAAGTGTGCATAAGAAATATGTAAAGGGAAAGAAGTGTGCATAAGAAATATGTAAAGGGAAAGAAGTGTGCATAAGAAATATGTAAAGGGAAAGAAGTGTGCATAAGAAATATGTAAAGGGAAAGAAGTGTGCATAAGAAATATGTAAAGGGAAAGAAGTGTGCATAAGAAATATGTAAAGGGAAAGAAGTGTGCATAAGAAATATGTAAAGGGAAAGAAGTGTGCATAAGAAATATGTAAAGGGAAAGAAGTGTGCATAAGAAATATGTAAAGGGAAAGAAGTGTGCATAAGAAATATGTAAAGGGAAAGAAGTGTGCATAAGAAATATGTAAAGGGAAAGAAGTGTGCATAAGAAATATGTAAAGGGAAAGAAGTGTGCATAAGAAATATGTAAAGGGAAAGAAGTGTGCATAAGAAATATGTAAAGGGAAAGAAGTGTGCATAAGAAATATGTAAAGGGAAAGAAGTGTGCATAAGAAATATGTAAAGGGAAAGAAGTGTGCATAAGAAATATGTAAAGGGAAAGAAGTGTGCATAAGAAATATGTAAAGGGAAAGAAGTGTGCATAAGAAATATGTAAAGGGAAAGAAGTGTGCATAAGAAATATGTAAAGGGAAAGAAGTGTGCATAAGAAATATGTAAAGGGAAAGAAGTGTGCATAAGAAATATGTAAAGGGAAAGAAGTGTGCATAAGAAATATGTA
The DNA here is from genome assembly GCA_037893245.1 of Crossaster papposus. Lineage (NCBI taxonomy): Eukaryota > Metazoa > Echinodermata > Asteroidea > Velatida > Solasteridae > Crossaster > Crossaster papposus. The sequence continues at coordinate 14,371 of JBAIAA010001595.1, forward strand.
AAGGGAAAGAAGTGTGCATAAGAAATATGTAAAGGGAAAGAAGTGTGCATAAGAAATATGTAAAGGGAAAAAAGTGTGCATAAGAAATATGTAAAGGGAAAGAAGTGTGCATAAGGAATATGTAAAGGGAAAGAAGTGTGCATAAGAAATATGTAAAGGGAAAGAAGTGTGCATAAGAAATATGTAAAGGGAAAGAAGTGTGCATAAGAAATAAACACATGATGTGGGAACAAGCCCTCGAGTTAAATATGTAAAGGGAAAGAAGTGTGCATAAGAAATATGTAAAGGGAAAGAAGTGTGCATAAGAAATATGTAAAGGGAAAGAAGTGTGCATAAGAAATATTTAAAGGGAAAGAAGTGTGCATAAGAAATATGTAAAGGGAAAGAAGTGTGCAAAAGAAATATGTAAAGGGAAAGAAGTGTGCATAAGAAATATGTAAAGGGAAAGAAGTGTGCATAAGAAATATGTAAAGGGAAAGAAGTGTGCATAAGAAATATGTAAAGGGAAAGAAGTGTGCATAAGAAATAAACACATGATGTGGGAACAAGCCCTCGAGTTAAATATGTAAAGGGAAAGAAGTGTGCATAAGAAATAAACACATGATGTGGGAACAAGCCCTCGAGTGAAATATGTAAAGGGAAAGAAGTGTGCATAAGAAATATGTAAAGGGAAAGAAGTGTGCATAAGAAATATGTAAAGGGAAAGAAGTGTGCATAAGAAATATGTAAAGGGAAAGAAGTGTGCATAAGAAATATGTAAAGGGAAAGAAGTGTGCATAATAAATATGTAAAGGGAAAGAAGTGTGCATAAGAAATATGTAAAGGGAAAGAAGTGTGCATACGAAATATGTAAAGGGAAAGAAGTGTGCATAAGAAATATGTAAAGGGAAAGAAGTGTGCATAAGAAATATGTAAAGGGAAATAAGTGTGCATAAGAAATATGTAAAGGGAAAGAAGTGTGCATAAGAAATATGTAAAGGGAAAGAAGTGTGCATAAGAAATATGTAAAGGGAAAGAAGTGTGCATAAGAAATATGTAAAGGGAAAGAAGTGTGCATAAGAAATATGTAAAGGGAAAGAAGTGTGCATAAGAAATATGTAAAGGGAAAGAAGTGTGCATACGAAATATGTAAAGGGAAAGAAGTGTGCATAAGAAATATATAACGGGAAAGAAGTGTGCATAAGAAATATGTAAAGGGAAAGAAGTGTGCATAAGAAATATGTAAAGGGAAAAAAGTGTGCATAAGAAATATGTAAAGGGAAAGAAGTGTGCATAAGAAATATGTAAAGGGAAAGAAGTGTGCATAAGAAATATGTAAAGGGAAAGAAGTGTGCATAAGAAATATGTAAAGGGAAAGAAGTGTGCATAAGAAATATGTAAAGGGAAAGAAGTGTGCATAAGAAATATGTAAAGGGAAAGAAGTGTGCATAAGAAATATGTAAAGGGAAAGAAGTGTGCATAAGAAATATGTAAAGGGAAAGAAGTGTGCATAAGAAATATGTAAAGGGAAAGAATCGTGCATAAGAAATATGTAAAGGGAAAGAAGTGTGCATAAGAAATATGTAAAGGGAAAGAAGTGTGCATAAGAAATATGTAAAGGGAAAGAAGTGTGCATAAAAAATATGTAAAGGGAAAGAAGTGTGCATAAGAAATATGTAAAGGGAAATAAGTGTGCATAAGAAATATGTAAAGGGAAAGAAGTGTGCATAAGAAATATGTAAAGGGAAAGAAGTGTGCATAAGAAATATGTAAAGGGAAAGAAGTGTGCATAAGAAATATGTAAAGGGAAAGAAGTGTGCATAAAAAATATGTAAAGGGAAAGAAGTATGCATAAGAAATATGTAAAGAGAAAGAAGTGTGCATAATAAATATGTAAAGGGAAAGAAGTGTGCATAAGAAATATGTAAAGGGAAAGAAGTGTGCATAAGAAATATGTAAAGGGAAAGAAGTGTGCATAAGAAATATGTAAAGGGAAAGAAGTGTGCATAAGAAATATGTAAAGGGAAAGAAGTGTGCATAAGAAATATGTAAAGGGAAAGAAGTGTGCATAAGAAATATGTAAAGGGAAAGAAGTGTGCATAAGAAATATGTAAAGGGAAAGAAGTGTGCATAAGAAATATGTAAAGGGAAAGAAGTGTGCATAAGAAATATGTAAAGGGAAAGAAGTGTGCATAAGAAATATGTAAAGGGAAAGAAGTGTGCATAAGAAATATGTAAAGGGAAAGAAGTGTGCATAAGAAATATGTAAAGGGAAAGAAGTGTGCATAAGAAATATGTAAAGGAAAAGAAGTGTGCATAAGAAATATGTAAAGGGAAAGAAGTGTGCATAAGAAATATGTAAAGGGAAAGAAGTGTGCATAAGAAATATGTAAAGGGAAAGAAGTGTGCAAAAGAAATATGTAAAGGGAAAGAAGTGTGCATAATAAATATGTAAAGGGAAAGAAGTGTGCATAAGAAATATGTAAAGGGAAAGAAGTGTGCATAAGAAATATGTAAAGGGAAAGAAGTGTGCATAAGAAATATGTAAAGGGAAAGAAGTGTGCATAAGAAATATGTAAAGGGAAAGAAGTGTGCATAAGAAATATGTAAAGGGAAAGAAGTGTGCATAAGAAATATGTAAAGGGAAATAAGTGTGCATAAGAAATATGTAAAGGGAAAGAAGTGTGCATAAGAAATATGTAAAGGGAAAGAAGTGTGCATAAGAAATATGTAAAGGGAAAGAAGTGTGCATAAGAAATATGTAAAGGGAAAGAAGTGTGCATAAGAAATATGTAAAGGGAAAGAAGTGTGCATAAGAAATATGTAAAGGGAAAGAAGTGTGCATAAGAAATATGTAAAGGGAAAGAAGTGTGCATAAGAAATATGTAAAGGGAAAGAAGTGTGCATAAGAAATATGTAAAGGGAAAGAAGTGTGCATAAGAAATATGTAAAGGGAAAGAAGTGTGCATAAGAAATATGTAAAGGGAAAGAAGTGTGCATAAGAAATATGTAAAGGGAAATAAGTGTGCATAAGAAATATGTAAAGGGAAAGAAGTGTGCATAAGAAATATGTAAAGGGAAAGAAGTGTGCATAAGAAATATGTAAAGGGAAAGAAGTGTGCATAAGAAATAAACACATGATGTGGGAACAAGCCCTCGAGTTAAATATGTAAAGGGAAAGAAGTGTGCATAAGAAATAAACACATGATGTGGGAACAAGCCCTCGAGTTAAATATGTAAAGGGAAAGAAGTGTGCATAAGAAATATGTAAAGGGAAAGAAGTGTGCATAAGAAATATGTAAAGGGAAAGAAGTGTGCATAAGAAATATGTAAAGGGAAATAAGTGTGCATAAGAAATATGTAAAGGGAAAGAAGTGTGCATAAGAAATATGTAAAGGGAAAGAAGTGTGCATAAGAAATATGTAAAGGGAAAGAAGTGTGCATAAGAAATAAACACATGATGTGGGAACAAGCCCTCGAGTTAAATATGTAAAGGGAAAGAAGTGTGCATAAGAAATAAACACATGATGTGGGAACAAGCCCTCGAGTTAAATATGTAAAGGGAAAGAAGTGTGCATAAGAAATATGTAAAGGGAAAGAAGTGTGCATATGAAATATGTAAAGGGAAAGAAGTGTGCATAAGAAATATGTAAAGGAAAAGAAGTGTGCATAAGAAATATGTAAAGGGAAAGAAGTGTGCATAAGAAATATGTAAAGGGAAAGAAGTGTGCATAAGAAATATGTAAAGGGAAAGAAGTGTGCATAAGAAATAAACACATGATGTCGGGACAAGCCCTCGAGTTAAATATGTAAAGGGAAAGAAGTGTGCATAAGAAATAATAAAGGGAAAGAAGTGTGAATAAGAAATATGTAAAGGGAAAGAAGTGTGCATAAGAAATAAACACATGACGTGGGAACAAGCCCTCGAGTTAAATATGTAAAGGGAAAGAAGTGTGCATAAGAAATATGTAAAGGGAAAGAAGTGTGCATAAGAAATATGTAAAGGGAAAGAAGTGTGCATAAGAAATATGTAAAGGGAAAGAAGTGTGCATAAGAAATATGTAAAGGGAAAGAAGTGTGCATAAGAAATATGTAAAGGGAAAGAAGTGTGCATAAGAAATATGTAAAGGGAAAGAAGTGTGCATAAGAAATATGTAAAGGGAAAGAAGTGTGCATAAGAAATATGTAAAGGGAAAGAAGTGTGCATAAGAAATATGTAAAGGGAAAGAAGTGTGCATAAGAAATATGTAAAGGGAAAGAAGTGTGCATAAGAAATATGTAAAGGGAAAGAAGTGTGCATAATAAATATGTAAAGGGAAAGAAGTGTGCATAAGAAATATGTAAAGGGAAAGAAGTGTGCATAAGAAATATGTAAAGGGAAAGAAGAGTGCATAAGAAATATGTAAAGGGAAAGAAGTGTGCATAAGAAATATGTAAAGGTAGGAAAGAAGTGTGCATAAGAAATATGTAAAGGGAAAGAAGTGTGCATAAGAAATATGTAAAGCGAAAGAAGTGTGCATAAGAAATATGTAAAGGGAAAGAAGTGTGCATAAGAAATATGTAAAGGGAAAGAAGTGTGCATAAGAAATATGTAAAGGGAAAGAAGTGTGCATAAGAAATATGTAAAGGGAAAGAAGTGTGCATAATAAATATGTAAAGGGAAAGAAGTGTGCATAAGAAATATGTAAAGGGAAAGAAGTGTGCATAAGAAATATGTAAAGGGAAAGAAGTGTGCATAAGAAATATGTAAAGGGAAAGAAGTGTGCATAAGAAATATGTAAAGGGAAAGAAGTGTGCATAAGAAATATGTAAAGGGAAAGAAGTGTGCATAAGAAATATGTAAAGGGAAAGAAGTGTGCATAAGAAATATGTAAAGGGAAAGAAGTGTGCATAAGAAATATGTAAAGGGAAAGAAGTGTGCATAAGAAATATGTAAAGGGAAAGAAGTGTGCATAAGAAATATGTAAAGGGAAATAAGTGTGCATAAGAAATATGTAAAGGGAAAGAAGTGTGCATAAGAAATATGTAAAGGGAAAGAAGTGTGCATAAGAAATATGTAAAGGGAAAGAAGTGTGCATAAGAAATATGTAAAGGGAAATAAGTGTGCATAAGAAATATGTAAAGGGAAAGAAGTGTGCATAAGAAATATGTAAAGGGAAAGAAGTGTGCATAAGAAATATGTAAAGGGAAAGAAGTGTGCATAAGAAATATGTAAAGGGAAAGAAGTGTGCATAAGAAATATGTAAAGGGAAAGAAGTGTGCATAAGAAATATGTAAAGGGAAAGAAGTGTGCATAAGAAATATGTAAAGCGAAAGAAGTGTGCATAAGAAATATGTAAAGGGAAAGAAGTGTGCATAAGAAATATGTAAAGGGAAAGAAGTGTGCATAAGAAATATGTAAAGGGAAAGAAGTGTGCATAAGAAATATGTAAAGGGAAAGAAGTGTGCATAATAAATATGTAAAGGGAAAGAAGTGTGCATAAGAAATAAACACATGATGTGGGAACAAGCCCTCGAGTTAAATATGTAAAGGGAAAGAAGTGTGCATAAGAAATATGTAAAGGGAAAGAAGTGTGCATAAGAAATATGTAAGGGAAAGAAGTGTGCATAAGAAATATGTAAAGGGAAAGAAGTGTGCATAAGAAATATGTAAAGGGAAAGAAGTGTGCATAAGAAATATGTAAAGGGAAAGAAGTGTGCATAAGAAATATGTAAAGGGAAAGAAGTGTGCATAAGAAATATGTAAAGGGAAAGAAGTGTGCATAAGAAATATGTAAAGGGAAAGAAGTGTGCATAAGAAATATGTAAAGGGAAAGAAGTGTGCATAAGAAATATGTAAAGGGAAAGAAGTGTGCATAAGAAATATGTAAAGGGAAAGAAGTGTGCATAAGAAATATGTAAAGCGAAAGAAGTGTGCATAAGAAATATGTAAAGGGAAAGAAGTGTGCATAAGAAATATGTAAAGGGAAAGAAGTGTGCATAAGAAATATGTAAAGGGAAAGAAGTGTGCATAAGAAATATGTAAAGGGAAAGAAGTGTGCATAATAAATATGTAAAGGGAAAGAAGTGTGCATAATAAATATGTAAAGGGAAAGAAGTGTGCATAAGAAATATGTAAAGGGAAAGAAGTGTGCATAAGAAATATGTAAAGGGAAAGAAGTGTGCATAAGAAATATGTAAAGGGAAAGAAGTGTGCATAAGAAATATGTAAAGGGAAAGAAGTGTGCATAAGAAATATGTAAAGGGAAAGAAGTGTGCATAAGAAATATGTAAAGGGAAAGAAGTGTGCATAAGAAATATGTAAAGGGAAAGAAGTGTGCATAAGAAATATGTAAAGGGAAAGAAGTGTGCATAAGAAATATGTAAAGGGAAAAAAGTGTGCATAAGAAATATGTAAAGGGAAAGAAGTGTGCATAAGAAATATGTAAAGGGAAAGAAGTGTGCATAAGAAATATGTAAAGGGAAAGAAGTGTGCATAAGAAATATGTAAAGGGAAAGAAGTGTGCATAAGAAATATGTAAAGGGAAATAAGTGTGCATAAGAAATATGTAAAGGGAAAGAAGTGTGCATAAGAAATATGTAAAGGGAAAGAAGTGTGCATAAGAAATATGTAAAGGGAAAGAAGTGTGCATAAAAAATATGTAAAGGGAAAGAAGTGTGCATAAGAAATATGTAAAGGGAAAGAAGTGTGCATAAGAAATATGTAAAGGGAAATAAGTGTGCATAAGAAATATGTAAAGGGAAAGAAGTGTGCATAAGAAATATGTAAAGGGAAAGAAGTGTGCATAAGAAATATGTAAAGGGAAAGAAGTGTGCATAAGAAATATGTAAAGGGAAAGAAGTGTGCATAAGAAATATGTAAAGGGAAAGAAGTGTGCATAATAAATATGTAAAGGGAAAGAAGTGTGCATAAGAAATAAACACATGATGTGGGAACAAGCCCTCGAGTTAAATATGTAAAGGGAAAGAAGTGTGCATAAGAAATATGTAAAGGGAAAGAAGTGTGCATAAGAAATATGTAAAGGGAAAGAAGTGTGCATAAGAAATATGTAAAGGGAAAGAAGTGTGCATAAGAAATATGTAAAGGGAAAGAAGTGTGCATAAGAAATATGTAAAGGGAAAGAAGTGTGCATAAGAAATATGTAAAGGGAAAGAAGTGTGCATAAGAAATATGTAAAGGGAAAGAAGTGTGCATAAGAAATATGTAAAGGGAAAGAAGTGTGCATAAGAAATATGTAAAGGGAAAGAAGTGTGCATAAGAAATATGTAAAGGGAAAGAAGTGTGCATAAGAAATATGTAAAGGGAAATAAGTGTGCATAAGAAATATGTAAAGGGAAAGAAGTGTGCATAAGAAATATGTAAAGGGAAAGAAGTGTGCATAAGAAATAAACACATGATGTGGGAACAAGCCCTCGAGTTAAATATGTAAAGGGAAAGAAGTGTGCATAAGAAATAAACACATGATGTGGGAACAAGCCCTCGAGTTAAATATGTAAAGGGAAAGAAGTGTGCATAAGAAATATGTAAAGGGAAAGAAGTGTGCATAAGAAATATGTAAAGGGAAAGAAGTGTGCATAATAAATATGTAAAGGGAAAGAAGTGTGCATAAGAAATATGTAAAGGGAAAGAAGTGTGCATAAGAAATATGTAAAGGGAAAGAAGTGTGCATAAGAAATATGTAAAGGGAAAGAAGTGTGCATAAGAAATATGTAAAGGGAAAGAAGTGTGCATAAGAAATATGTAAAGGGAAAGAAGTGTGCATAAGAAATATGTAAAGGGAAAGAAGTGTGCATAAGAAATATGTAAAGGGAAAGAAGTGTGCATAAGAAATATGTAAAGGGAAAGAAGTGTGCATAAGAAATATGTAAAGGGAAAGAAGTGTGCATAAGAAATATGTAAAGGGAAAGAAGTGTGCATAAGAAATATGTAAAGGGAAAGAAGTGTGCATAAGAAATATGTAAAGGGAAAGAAGTGTGCATAAGAAATATGTAAAGGGAAAGAAGTGTGCATAAGAAATATGTAAAGGGAAAGAAGTGTGCATAAGAAATATGTAAAGGGAAAGAAGTGTGCATAAGAAATATGTAAAGGGAAAGAAGTGTGCATAAGAAATATGTAAAGGGAAAGAAGTGTTCATAAGAAATATGTAAAGGGAAAGAAGTGTGCATAAGAAATATGTAAAGGGAAAGAAGTGTGCATAAGAAATAAACACATGATGTGGGAACAAGCCCTCGAGTTAAATATGTAAAGGGAAAGAAGTGTGCATAAGAAATAAACACATGATGTGGGAACAAGCCCTCGAGTTAAATATGTAAAGGGAAAGAAGTGTGCATAAGAAATATGTAAAGGGAAAGAAGTGTGCATAAGAAATATGTAAAGGGAAAGAAGTGTGCATAAGAAATATGTAAAGGGAAAGAAGTGTGCATAAGAAATATGTAAAGGGAAAGAAGTGTGCATAAGAAATATGTAAAGGGAAAGAAGTGTGCATAAGAAATATGTAAAGGGAAAGAAGTGTGCATAAGAAATAAACACATGATGTGGGAACAAGCCCTCGAGTTAAATATGTAAAGGGAAAGAAGTGTGCATAAGAAATAAACACATGATGTGGGAACAAGCCCTCGAGTTAAATATGTGAAGGGAAAGAAGTGTGCATAAGAAATATGTAAAGGGAAAGAAGTGTGCATATGAAATATGTAAAGGGAAAGAAGTGTGCATAAGAAATATGTAAAGGAAAAGAAGTGTGCATAAGAAATATGTAAAGGGACAGAAGTGTGCATAAGAAATATGTAAAGGGAAAGAAGTGTGCATAAGAAATATGTAAAGGGAAAGAAGTGTGCATAAGAAATAAACACATGATGTCGGGACAAGCCCTCGAGTTAAATATGTAAAGGGAAAGAAGTGTGCATAAGAAATAATAAAGGGAAAGAAGTGTGCATAAGAAATATGTAAAGGGAAAGAAGTGTGCATAAGAAATAAACACATGACGTGGGAACAAGCCCTCGAGTTAAATATGTAAAGGGAAAGAAGTGTGCATAAGAAATATGTAAAGGGAAAGAAGTGTGCATAAGAAATATGTAAAGGGAAAGAAGTGTGCATAAGAAATATGTAAAGGGAAAGAAGTGTGCATAAGAAATATGTAAAGGGAAAGAAGTGTGCATAAGAAATATGTAAAGGGAAAGAAGTGTGCATAAGAAATATGTAAAGGGAAAGAAGTGTGCATAAGAAATATGTAAAGGGAAAGAAGTGTGCATAAGAAATATGTAAAGGGAAAGAAGTGTGCATAAGAAATATGTAAAGGGAAAGAAGTGTGCATAAGAAATATGTAAAGGGAAAGAAGTGTGCATAAGAAATATGTAAAGGGAAAGAAGTGTGCATAAGAAATATGTAAAGGGAAAGAAGTGTGCATAAGAAATATGTAAAGGGAAAGAAGTGTGCATAAGAAATATGTAAAGGGAAAGAAGTGTGCATAAGAAATATGTAAAGGGAAAGAAGTGTGCATAAGAAATATGTAAAGGGAAAGAAGTGTGCATAAGAAATATGTAAAGGGAAAGAAGTGTGCATAAGAAATATGTAAAGGGAAAGAAGTGTGCATAAGAAATATGTAAAGGGAAAGAAGTGTGCATAAGAAATATGTAAAGGGAAAGAAGTGTGCATAAGAAATATGTAAAGGGAAAGAAGTGTGCATAAGAAATATGTAAAGGGAAAGAAGTGTGCATAAGAAATATGTAAAGGGAAAGAAGTGTGCATAAGAAATATGTAAAGGGAAAGAAGTGTGCATAAGAAATATGTAAAGGGAAAGAAGTGTGCATAAGAAATATGTAAAGGGAAAGAAGTGTGCATAAGAAATATGTAAAGGGAAAGAAGTGTGCATAAGAAATATGTAAAGGGAAAGAAGTGTGCATAAGAAATATGTAAAGGGAAAGAAGTGTGCATAAGAAATATGTAAAGGGAAAGAAGTGTGCATAAGAAATATGTAAAGGGAAAGAAGTGTGCATAAGAAATATGTAAAGGGAAAGAAGTGTGCATAAGAAATATGTAAAGGGAAAGAAGTGTGCATAAGAAATATGTAAAGGGAAAGAAGTGTGCATAAGAAATATGTAAAGGGAAAGAAGTGTGCATAAGAAATATGTAAAGGGAAAGAAGTGTGCATAAGAAATATGTAAAGGGAAAGAAGTGTGCATAAGAAATATGTAAAGGGAAAGAAGTGTGCATAAGAAATATGTAAAGGGAAAGAAGTGTGCATAAGAAATATGTAAAGGGAAAGAAGTGTGCATAAGAAATATGTAAAGGGAAAGAAGTGTGCATAAGAAATATGTAAAGGGAAAGAAGTGTGCATAAGAAATATGTAAAGGGAAAGAAGTGTGCATAAGAAATATGTAAAGGGAAAGAAGTGTGCATAAGAAATATGTAAAGGGAAAGAAGTGTGCATAAGAAATATGTAAAGGGAAAGAAGTGTGCATAAGAAATATGTAAAGGGAAAGAAGTGTGCATAAGAAATATGTAAAGGGAAAGAAGTGTGCATAAGAAATATGTAAAGGGAAAGAAGTGTGCATAAGAAATATGTAAAGGGAAAGAAGTGTGCATAAGAAATATGTAAAGGGAAAGAAGTGTGCATAAGAAATATGTAAAGGGAAAGAAGTGTGCATAAGAAATATGTAAAGGGAAAGAAGTGTGCATAAGAAATATGTAAAGGGAAAGAAGTGTGCATAAGAAATATGTAAAGGGAAAGAAGTGTGCATAAGAAATATGTAAAGGGAAAGAAGTGTGCATAAGAAATATGTAAAGGGAAAGAAGTGTGCATAAGAAATATGTAAAGGGAAAGAAGTGTGCATAAGAAATATGTAAAGGGAAAGAAGTGTGCATAAGAAATATGTAAAGGGAAAGAAGTGTGCATAAGAAATATGTAAAGGGAAAGAAGTGTGCATAAGAAATATGTAAAGGGAAAGAAGTGTGCATAAGAAATATGTAAAGGGAAAGAAGTGTGCATAAGAAATATGTAAAGGGAAAGAAGTGTGCATAAGAAATATGTAAAGGGAAAGAAGTGTGCATAAGAAATATGTAAAGGGAAAGAAGTGTGCATAAGAAATATGTAAAGGGAAAGAAGTGTGCATAAGAAATATGTAAAGGGAAAGAAGTGTGCATAAGAAATATGTAAAGGGAAAGAAGTGTGCATAAGAAATATGTAAAGGGAAAGAAGTGTGCATAAGAAATATGTAAAGGGAAAGAAGTGTGCATAAGAAATATGTAAAGGGAAAGAAGTGTGCATAAGAAATATGTAAAGGGAAAGAAGTGTGCATAAGAAATATGTAAAGGGAAAGAAGTGTGCATAAGAAATATGTAAAGGGAAAGAAGTGTGCATAAGAAATATGTAAAGGGAAAGAAGTGTGCATAAGAAATATGTAAAGGGAAAGAAGTGTGCATAAGAAATATGTAAAGGGAAAGAAGTGTGCATAAGAAATATGTAAAGGGAAAGAAGTGTGCATAAGAAATATGTAAAGGGAAAGAAGTGTGCATAAGAAATATGTAAAGGGAAAGAAGTGTGCATAAGAAATATGTAAAGGGAAAGAAGTGTGCATAAGAAATATGTAAAGGGAAAGAAGTGTGCATAAGAAATATGTAAAGGGAAAGAAGTGTGCATAAGAAATATGTAAAGGGAAAGAAGTGTGCATAAGAAATATGTAAAGGGAAAGAAGTGTGCATAAGAAATATGTAAAGGGAAAGAAGTGTGCATAAGAAATATGTAAAGGGAAAGAAGTGTGCATAAGAAATATGTAAAGGGAAAGAAGTGTGCATAAGAAATATGTAAAGGGAAAGAAGTGTGCATAAGAAATATGTAAAGGGAAAGAAGTGTGCATAAGAAATATGTAAAGGGAAAGAAGTGTGCATAAGAAATATGTAAAGGGAAAGAAGTGTGCATAAGAAATATGTAAAGGGAAAGAAGTGTGCATAAGAAATATGTAAAGGGAAAGAAGTGTGCATAAGAAATATGTAAAGGGAAAGAAGTGTGCATAAGAAATATGTAAAGGGAAAGAAGTGTGCATAAGAAATATGTAAAGGGAAAGAAGTGTGCATAAGAAATATGTAAAGGGAAAGAAGTGTGCATAAGAAATATGTAAAGGGAAAGAAGTGTGCATAAGAAATATGTAAAGGGAAAGAAGTGTGCATAAGAAATATGTAAAGGGAAAGAAGTGTGCATAAGAAATATGTAAAGGGAAAGAAGTGTGCATAAGAAATATGTAAAGGGAAAGAAGTGTGCATAAGAAATATGTAAAGGGAAAGAAGTGTGCATAAGAAATATGTAAAGGGAAAGAAGTGTGCATAAGAAATATGTAAAGGGAAAGAAGTGTGCATAAGAAATATGTAAAGGGAAAGAAGTGTGCATAAGAAATATGTAAAGGGAAAGAAGTGTGCATAAGAAATATGTAAAGGGAAAGAAGTGTGCATAAGAAATATGTAAAGGGAAAGAAGTGTGCATAAGAAATATGTAAAGGGAAAGAAGTGTGCATAAGAAATATGTAAAGGGAAAGAAGTGTGCATAAGAAATATGTAAAGGGAAAGAAGTGTGCATAAGAAATATGTAAAGGGAAAGAAGTGTGCATAAGAAATATGTAAAGGGAAAGAAGTGTGCATAAGAAATATGTAAAGGGAAAGAAGTGTGCATAAGAAATATGTAAAGGGAAAGAAGTGTGCATAAGAAATATGTAAAGGGAAAGAAGTGTGCATAAGAAATATGTAAAGGGAAAGAAGTGTGCATAAGAAATATGTAAAGGGAAAGAAGTGTGCATAAGAAATATGTAAAGGGAAAGAAGTGTGCATAAGAAATATGTAAAGGGAAAGAAGTGTGCATAAGAAATATGTAAAGGGAAAGAAGTGTGCATAAGAAATATGTAAAGGGAAAGAAGTGTGCATAAGAAATATGTAAAGGGAAAGAAGTGTGCATAAGAAATATGTAAAGGGAAAGAAGTGTGCATAAGAAATATGTAAAGGGAAAGAAGTGTGCATAAGAAATATGTAAAGGGAAAGAAGTGTGCATAAGAAATATGTAAAGGGAAAGAAGTGTGCATAAGAAATATGTAAAGGGAAAGAAGTGTGCATAAGAAATATGTAAAGGGAAAGAAGTGTGCATAAGAAATATGTAAAGGGAAAGAAGTGTGCATAAGAAATATGTAAAGGGAAAGAAGTGTGCATAAGAAATATGTAAAGGGAAAGAAGTGTGCATAAGAAATATGTAAAGGGAAAGAAGTGTGCATAAGAAATATGTAAAGGGAAAGAAGTGTGCATAAGAAATATGTAAAGGGAAAGAAGTGTGCATAAGAAATATGTAAAGGGAAAGAAGTGTGCATAAGAAATATGTAAAGGGAAAGAAGTGTGCATAAGAAATATGTAAAGGGAAAGAAGTGTGCATAAGAAATATGTAAAGGGAAAGAAGTGTGCATAAGAAATATGTAAAGGGAAAGAAGTGTGCATAAGAAATATGTAAAGGGAAAGAAGTGTGCATAAGAAATATGTAAAGGGAAAGAAGTGTGCATAAGAAATATGTAAAGGGAAAGAAGTGTGCATAAGAAATATGTAAAGGGAAAGAAGTGTGCATAAGAAATATGTAAAGGGAAAGAAGTGTGCATAAGAAATATGTAAAGGGAAAGAAGTGTGCATAAGAAATATGTAAAGGGAAAGAAGTGTGCATAAGAAATATGTAAAGGGAAAGAAGTGTGCATAAGAAATATGTAAAGGGAAAGAAGTGTGCATAAGAAATATGTAAAGGGAAAGAAGTGTGCATAAGAAATATGTAAAGGGAAAGAAGTGTGCATAAGAAATATGTAAAGGGAAAGAAGTGTGCATAAGAAATATGTAAAGGGAAAGAAGTGTGCATAAGAAATATGTAAAGGGAAAGAAGTGTGCATAAGAAATATGTAAAGGGAAAGAAGTGTGCATAAGAAATATGTAAAGGGAAAGAAGTGTGCATAAGAAATATGTAAAGGGAAAGAAGTGTGCATAAGAAATATGTAAAGGGAAAGAAGTGTGCATAAGAAATATGTAAAGGGAAAGAAGTGTGCATAAGAAATATGTAAAGGGAAAGAAGTGTGCATAAGAAATATGTAAAGGGAAAGAAGTGTGCATAAGAAATATGTAAAGGGAAAGAAGTGTGCATAAGAAATATGTAAAGGGAAAGAAGTGTGCATAAGAAATATGTAAAGGGAAAGAAGTGTGCATAAGAAATATGTAAAGGGAAAGAAGTGTGCATAAGAAATATGTAAAGGGAAAGAAGTGTGCATAAGAAATATGTAAAGGGAAAGAAGTGTGCATAAGAAATATGTAAAGGGAAAGAAGTGTGCATAAGAAATATGTAAAGGGAAAGAAGTGTGCATAAGAAATATGTAAAGGGAAAGAAGTGTGCATAAGAAATATGTAAAGGGAAAGAAGTGTGCATAAGAAATATGTAAAGGGAAAGAAGTGTGCATAAGAAATATGTAAAGGGAAAGAAGTGTGCATAAGAAATATGTAAAGGGAAAGAAGTGTGCATAAGAAATATGTAAAGGGAAAGAAGTGTGCATAAGAAATATGTAAAGGGAAAGAAGTGTGCATAAGAAATATGTAAAGGGAAAGAAGTGTGCATAAGAAATATGTAAAGGGAAAGAAGTGTGCATAAGAAATATGTAAAGGGAAAGAAGTGTGCATAAGAAATATGTAAAGGGAAAGAAGTGTGCATAAGAAATATGTAAAGGGAAAGAAGTGTGCATAAGAAATATGTAAAGGGAAAGAAGTGTGCATAAGAAATATGTAAAGGGAAAGAAGTGTGCATAAGAAATATGTAAAGGGAAAGAAGTGTGCATAAGAAATATGTAAAGGGAAAGAAGTGTGCATAAGAAATATGTAAAGGGAAAGAAGTGTGCATAAGAAATATGTAAAGGGAAAGAAGTGTGCATAAGAAATATGTAAAGGGAAAGAAGTGTGCATAAGAAATATGTAAAGGGAAAGAAGTGTGCATAAGAAATATGTAAAGGGAAAGAAGTGTGCATAAGAAATATGTAAAGGGAAAGAAGTGTGCATAAGAAATATGTAAAGGGAAAGAAGTGTGCATAAGAAATATGTAAAGGGAAAGAAGTGTGCATAAGAAATATGTAAAGGGAAAGAAGTGTGCATAAGAAATATGTAAAGGGAAAGAAGTGTGCATAAGAAATATGTAAAGGGAAAGAAGTGTGCATAAGAAATATGTAAAGGGAAAGAAGTGTGCATAAGAAATATGTAAAGGGAAAGAAGTGTGCATAAGAAATATGTAAAGGGAAAGAAGTGTGCATAAGAAATATGTAAAGGGAAAGAAGTGTGCATAAGAAATATGTAAAGGGAAAGAAGTGTGCATAAGAAATATGTAAAGGGAAAGAAGTGTGCATAAGAAATATGTAAAGGGAAAGAAGTGTGCATAAGAAATATGTAAAGGGAAAGAAGTGTGCATAAGAAATATGTAAAGGGAAAGAAGTGTGCATAAGAAATATGTAAAGGGAAAGAAGTGTGCATAAGAAATATGTAAAGGGAAAGAAGTGTGCATAAGAAATATGTAAAGGGAAAGAAGTGTGCATAAGAAATATGTAAAGGGAAAGAAGTGTGCATAAGAAATATGTAAAGGGAAAGAAGTGTGCATAAGAAATATGTAAAGGGAAAGAAGTGTGCATAAGAAATATGTAAAGGGAAAGAAGTGTGCATAAGAAATATGTAAAGGGAAAGAAGTGTGCATAAGAAATATGTAAAGGGAAAGAAGTGTGCATAAGAAATATGTAAAGGGAAAGAAGTGTGCATAAGAAATATGTAAAGGGAAAGAAGTGTGCATAAGAAATATGTAAAGGGAAAGAAGTGTGCATAAGAAATATGTAAAGGGAAAGAAGTGTGCATAAGAAATATGTAAAGGGAAAGAAGTGTGCATAAGAAATATGTAAAGGGAAAGAAGTGTGCATAAGAAATATGTAAAGGGAAAGAAGTGTGCATAAGAAATATGTAAAGGGAAAGAAGTGTGCATAAGAAATATGTAAAGGGAAAGAAGTGTGCATAAGAAATATGTAAAGGGAAAGAAGTGTGCATAAGAAATATGTAAAGGGAAAGAAGTGTGCATAAGAAATATGTAAAGGGAAAGAAGTGTGCATAAGAAATATGTAAAGGGAAAGAAGTGTGCATAAGAAATATGTAAAGGGAAAGAAGTGTGCATAAGAAATATGTAAAGGGAAAGAAGTGTGCATAAGAAATATGTAAAGGGAAAGAAGTGTGCATAAGAAATATGTAAAGGGAAAGAAGTGTGCATAAGAAATATGTAAAGGGAAAGAAGTGTGCATAAGAAATATGTAAAGGGAAAGAAGTGTGCATAAGAAATATGTAAAGGGAAAGAAGTGTGCATAAGAAATATGTAAAGGGAAAGAAGTGTGCATAAGAAATATGTAAAGGGAAAGAAGTGTGCATAAGAAATATGTAAAGGGAAAGAAGTGTGCATAAGAAATATGTAAAGGGAAAGAAGTGTGCATAAGAAATATGTAAAGGGAAAGAAGTGTGCATAAGAAATATGTAAAGGGAAAGAAGTGTGCATAAGAAATATGTAAAGGGAAAGAAGTGTGCATAAGAAATATGTAAAGGGAAAGAAGTGTGCATAAGAAATATGTAAAGGGAAAGAAGTGTGCATAAGAAATATGTAAAGGGAAAGAAGTGTGCATAAGAAATATGTAAAGGGAAAGAAGTGTGCATAAGAAATATGTAAAGGGAAAGAAGTGTGCATAAGAAATATGTAAAGGGAAAGAAGTGTGCATAAGAAATATGTAAAGGGAAAGAAGTGTGCATAAGAAATATGTAAAGGGAAAGAAGTGTGCATAAGAAATATGTAAAGGGAAAGAAGTGTGCATAAGAAATATGTAAAGGGAAAGAAGTGTGCATAAGAAATATGTAAAGGGAAAGAAGTGTGCATAAGAAATATGTAAAGGGAAAGAAGTGTGCATAAGAAATATGTAAAGGGAAAGAAGTGTGCATAAGAAATATGTAAAGGGAAAGAAGTGTGCATAAGAAATATGTAAAGGGAAAGAAGTGTGCATAAGAAATATGTAAAGGGAAAGAAGTGTGCATAAGAAATATGTAAAGGGAAAGAAGTGTGCATAAGAAATATATAAGAAATATGTAAAGGGAAAGAAGTGTGCATAAGAAATATGTAAAGGGAAAGAAGTGTGCATAAGAAATATGTAAAGGGAAAGAAGTGTGCATAAGAAATATGTAAAGGGAAAGAAGTGTGCATAAGAAATATGTAAAGGGAAAGAAGTGTGCATAAGAAATATGTAAAGGGAAAGAAGTGTGCATAAGAAATATGTAAAGGGAAAGAAGTGTGCATAAGAAATATGTAAAGGGAAAGAAGTGTGCATAAGAAATATGTAAAGGGAAAGAAGTGTGCATAAGAAATATGTAAAGGGAAAGAAGTGTGCATAAGAAATATGTAAAGGGAAAGAAGTGTGCATAAGAAATATGTAAAGGGAAAGAAGTGTGCATAAGAAATATGTAAAGGGAAAGAAGTGTGCATAAGAAATATGTAAAGGGAAAGAAGTGTGCATAAGAAATATGTAAAGGGAAAGAAGTGTGCATAAGAAATATGTAAAGGGAAAGAAGTGTGCATAAGAAATATGTAAAGGGAAAGAAGTGTGCATAAGAAATATGTAAAGGGAAAGAAGTGTGCATAAGAAATATGTAAAGGGAAAGAAGTGTGCATAAGAAATATGTAAAGGGAAAGAAGTGTGCATAAGAAATATGTAAAGGGAAAGAAGTGTGCATAAGAAATATGTAAAGGGAAAGAAGTGTGCATAAGAAATATGTAAAGGGAAAGAAGTGTGCATAAGAAATATGTAAAGGGAAAGAAGTGTGCATAAGAAATATGTAAAGGGAAAGAAGTGTGCATAAGAAATATGTAAAGGGAAAGAAGTGTGCATAAGAAATATGTAAAGGGAAAGAAGTGTGCATAAGAAATATGTAAAGGGAAAGAAGTGCATAAGAAATGTAAAGGGAAAGAAGTGTGCATAAGAAATATGTAAAGGGAAAGAAGTGTGCATAAGAAATATGTAAAGGGAAAGAAGTGTGCATAAGAAATATGTAAAGGGAAAGAAGTGTGCATAAGAAATATGTAAAGGGAAAGAAGTGTGCATAAGAAATATGTAAAGGGAAAGAAGTGTGCATAAGAAATATGTAAAGGGAAAGAAGTGTGCATAAGAAATATGTAAAGGGAAAGAAGTGTGCATAAGAAATATGTAAAGGGAAAGAAGTGTGCATAAGAAATATGTAAAGGGAAAGAAGTGTGCATAAGAAATATGTAAAGGGAAAGAAGTGTGCATAAGAAATATGTAAAGGGAAAGAAGTGTGCATAAGAAATATGTAAAGGGAAAGAAGTGTGCATAAGAAATATGTAAAGGGAAAGAAGTGTGCATAAGAAATATGTAAAGGGAAAGAAGTGTGCATAAGAAATATGTAAAGGGAAAGAAGTGTGCATAAGAAATATGTAAAGGGAAAGAAGTGTGCATAAGAAATATGTAAAGGGAAAGAAGTGTGCATAAGAAATATGTAAAGGGAAAGAAGTGTGCATAAGAAATATGTAAAGGGAAAGAAGTGTGCATAAGAAATATGTAAAGGGAAAGAAGTGTGCATAAGAAATATGTAAAGGGAAAGAAGTGTGCATAAGAAATATGTAAAGGGAAAGAAGTGTGCATAAGAAATATGTAAAGGGAAAGAAGTGTGCATAAGAAATATGTAAAGGGAAAGAAGTGTGCATAAGAAATATGTAAAGGGAAAGAAGTGTGCATAAGAAATATGTAAAGGGAAAGAAGTGTGCATAAGAAATATGTAAAGGGAAAGAAGTGTGCATAAGAAATATGTAAAGGGAAAGAAGTGTGCATAAGAAATATGTAAAGGGAAAGAAGTGTGCATAAGAAATATGTAAAGGGAAAGAAGTGTGCATAAGAAATATGTAAAGGGAAAGAAGTGTGCATAAGAAATATGTAAAGGGAAAGAAGTGTGCATAAGAAATATGTAAAGGGAAAGAAGTGTGCATAAGAAATATGTAAAGGGAAAGAAGTGTGCATAAGAAATATGTAAAGGGAAAGAAGTGTGCATAAGAAATATGTAAAGGGAAAGAAGTGTGCATAAGAAATATGTAAAGGGAAAGAAGTGTGCATAAGAAATATGTAAAGGGAAAGAAGTGTGCATAAGAAATATGTAAAGGGAAAGAAGTGTGCATAAGAAATATGTAAAGGGAAAGAAGTGTGCATAAGAAATATGTAAAGGGAAAGAAGTGTGCATAAGAAATATGTAAAGGGAAAGAAGTGTGCATAAGAAATATGTAAAGGGAAAGAAGTGTGCATAAGAAATATGTAAAGGGAAAGAAGTGTGCATAAGAAATATGTAAAGGGAAAGAAGTGTGCATAAGAAATATGTAAAGGGAAAGAAGTGTGCATAAGAAATATGTAAAGGGAAAGAAGTGTGCATAAGAAATATGTAAAGGGAAAGAAGTGTGCATAAGAAATATGTAAAGGGAAAGAAGTGTGCATAAGAAATATGTAAAGGGAAAGAAGTGTGCATAAGAAATATGTAAAGGGAAAGAAGTGTGCATAAGAAATATGTAAAGGGAAAGAAGTGTGCATAAGAAATATGTAAAGGGAAAGAAGTGTGCATAAGAAATATGTAAAGGGAAAGAAGTGTGCATAAGAAATATGTAAAGGGAAAGAAGTGTGCATAAGAAATATGTAAAGGGAAAGAAGTGTGCATAAGAAATATGTAAAGGGAAAGAAGTGTGCATAAGAAATATGTAAAGGGAAAGAAGTGTGCATAAGAAATATGTAAAGGGAAAGAAGTGTGCATAAGAAATATGTAAAGGGAAAGAAGTGTGCATAAGAAATATGTAAAGGGAAAGAAGTGTGCATAAGAAATATGTAAAGGGAAAGAAGTGTGCATAAGAAATATGTAAAGGGAAAGAAGTGTGCATAAGAAATATGTAAAGGGAAAGAAGTGTGCATAAGAAATATGTAAAGGGAAAGAAGTGTGCATAAGAAATATGTAAAGGGAAAGAAGTGTGCATAAGAAATATGTAAAGGGAAAGAAGTGTGCATAAGAAATATGTAAAGGGAAAGAAGTGTGCATAAGAAATATGTAAAGGGAAAGAAGTGTGCATAAGAAATATGTAAAGGGAAAGAAGTGTGCATAAGAAATATGTAAAGGGAAAGAAGTGTGCATAAGAAATATGTAAAGGGAAAGAAGTGTGCATAAGAAATATGTAAAGGGAAAGAAGTGTGCATAAGAAATATGTAAAGGGAAAGAAGTGTGCATAAGAAATATGTAAAGGGAAAGAAGTGTGCATAAGAAATATGTAAAGGGAAAGAAGTGTGCATAAGAAATATGTAAAGGGAAAGAAGTGTGCATAAGAAATATGTAAAGGGAAAGAAGTGTGCATAAGAAATATGTAAAGGGAAAGAAGTGTGCATAAGAAATATGTAAAGGGAAAGAAGTGTGCATAAGAAATATGTAAAGGGAAAGAAGTGTGCATAAGAAATATGTAAAGGGAAAGAAGTGTGCATAAGAAATATGTAAAGGGAAAGAAGTGTGCATAAGAAATATGTAAAGGGAAAGAAGTGTGCATAAGAAATATGTAAAGGGAAAGAAGTGTGCATAAGAAATATGTAAAGGGAAAGAAGTGTGCATAAGAAATATGTAAAGGGAAAGAAGTGTGCATAAGAAATATGTAAAGGGAAAGAAGTGTGCATAAGAAATATGTAAAGGGAAAGAAGTGTGCATAAGAAATATGTAAAGGGAAAGAAGTGTGCATAAGAAATATGTAAAGGGAAAGAAGTGTGCATAAGAAATATGTAAAGGGAAAGAAGTGTGCATAAGAAATATGTAAAGGGAAAGAAGTGTGCATAAGAAATATGTAAAGGGAAAGAAGTGTGCATAAGAAATATGTAAAGGGAAAGAAGTGTGCATAAGAAATATGTAAAGGGAAAGAAGTGTGCATAAGAAATATGTAAAGGGAAAGAAGTGTGCATAAGAAATATGTAAAGGGAAAGAAGTGTGCATAAGAAATATGTAAAGGGAAAGAAGTGTGCATAAGAAATATGTAAAGGGAAAGAAGTGTGCATAAGAAATATGTAAAGGGAAAGAAGTGTGCATAAGAAATATGTAAAGGGAAAGAAGTGTGCATAAGAAATATGTAAAGGGAAAGAAGTGTGCATAAGAAATATGTAAAGGGAAAGAAGTGTGCATAAGAAATATGTAAAGGGAAAGAAGTGTGCATAAGAAATATGTAAAGGGAAAGAAGTGTGCATAAGAAATATGTAAAGGGAAAGAAGTGTGCATAAGAAATATGTAAAGGGAAAGAAGTGTGCATAAGAAATATGTAAAGGGAAAGAAGTGTGCATAAGAAATATGTAAAGGGAAAGAAGTGTGCATAAGAAATATGTAAAGGGAAAGAAGTGTGCATAAGAAATATGTAAAGGGAAAGAAGTGTGCATAAGAAATATGTAAAGGGAAAGAAGTGTGCATAAGAAATATGTAAAGGGAAAGAAGTGTGCATAAGAAATATGTAAAGGGAAAGAAGTGTGCATAAGAAATATGTAAAGGGAAAGAAGTGTGCATAAGAAATATGTAAAGGGAAAGAAGTGTGCATAAGAAATATGTAAAGGGAAAGAAGTGTGCATAAGAAATATGTAAAGGGAAAGAAGTGTGCATAAGAAATATGTAAAGGGAAAGAAGTGTGCATAAGAAATATGTAAAGGGAAAGAAGTGTGCATAAGAAATATGTAAAGGGAAAGAAGTGTGCATAAGAAATATGTAAAGGGAAAGAAGTGTGCATAAGAAATATGTAAAGGGAAAGAAGTGTGCATAAGAAATATGTAAAGGGAAAGAAGTGTGCATAAGAAATATGTAAAGGGAAAGAAGTGTGCATAAGAAATATGTAAAGGGAAAGAAGTGTGCATAAGAAATATGTAAAGGGAAAGAAGTGTGCATAAGAAATATGTAAAGGGAAAGAAGTGTGCATAAGAAATATGTAAAGGGAAAGAAGTGTGCATAATAAATATGTAAAGGGAAAGAAGTGTGCATAAGAAATATGTAAAGGGAAAGAAGTGTGCATAATAAATATGTAAAGGGAAAGAAGTGTGCATAAGAAATATGTAAAGGGAAAGAAGTGTGCATAAGAAATATGTAAAGGGAAAGAAGTGTGCATAAGAAATATGTAAAGGGAAAGAAGTGTGTATAAGAAATATGTAAAGGGAAAGAAGTGTGCATAAGAAATATGTAAAGGGAAAGAAGTGTGCATAAGAAATATGTAAAGGGAAAGAAGTGTGCATAAGAAATATGTAAAGGGAAAAAAGTGTGCATAAGAAATATGTAAAGGGAAAGAAGTGTGCATAAGAAATATGTAAAGGGAAAGAAGTGTGCATAAGAAATATGTAAAGGGAAAGAAGTGTGCATAAGAAATATGTAAAGGGAAAGAAGTGTGCATAAGAAATATGTAAAGGGAAAGAAGTGTGCATAAGAAATAAACACATGATGTGGGAACAAGCCCTCGAGTTAAATATGTAAAGGGAAAGAAGTATGCATAAGAAATATGTAAAGGGAAGAAGTGTGCATAAGAAATATGTAAAGGGAAAGAAGTGTGCATAACAAATATGTAAATGGAAAGAAGTGTGCATCATAAATATGTAAAGGGAAAGAAGTGTGCATAATAAATATGTAAAGGGAAAGAAGTGTGCATAATAAATATGTAAAGGGAAAGAAGTGTGCATAATAAATATGTAAAGGGAAAGAAGTGTGCATAATAAATATGTAAAGGGAAAAAAGTGTGCATAAGAAATATGTAAAGGGAAAGAAGTGTGCATAAGAAATATGTAAAGGGAAAGAAGTGTGCATAAGAAATATGTAAAGGGAAAGAAGTGTGCATAAGAAATATGTAAAGGGAAAGAAGTGTGCATAAGAAATATGTAAAGGGAAAGAAGTGTGCATAAGAAATATGTAAAGGGAAAGAAGTGTGCATAAGAAATATGTAAAGGGAAAGAAGTGTGCATAAGAAATATGTAAAGGGAAAAAAGTGTGCATAAGAAATATGTAAAGGGAAAGAAGTGTGCATAAGAAATATGTAAAGGGAAAGAAGTGTGCATAAGAAATATGTAAAGGGAAAGAAGTGTGCATAAGAAATATGTAAAGGGAAAGAAGTGTGCATAAGAAATATGTAAAGGGAAAGAAGTGTGCATAAGAAATATGTAAAGGGAAAGAAGTGTGCATAAGAAATATGTAAAGGGAAAGAAGTGTGCATAAGAAATATGTAAAGGGAAAGAAGTGTGCATAAGAAATATGTAAAGGGAAAGAAGTGTGCATAAGAAATATGTAAAGGGAAAGAAGTGTGCATAAGAAATATGTAAAGGGAAAGAAGTGTGCATAAGAAATATGTAAAGGGAAAGAAGTGTGCATAAGAAATATGTAAAGGGAAAGAAGTGTGCATAAGAAATATGTAAAGGGAAAGAAGTGTGCATAAGAAATATGTAAAGGGAAAGAAGTGTGCATAAGAAATATGTAAAGGGAAAGAAGTGTGCATAAGAAATATGTAAAGGGAAAGAAGTGTGCATAAGAAATATGTAAAGGGAAAGAAGTGTGCATAAGAAATATGTAAAGGGAAAGAAGTGTGCATAAGAAATATGTAAAGGGAAAGAAGTGTGCATAAGAAATATGTAAAGGGAAAGAAGTGTGCATAAGAAATATGTAAAGGGAAAGAAGTGTGCATAAGAAATATGTAAAGGGAAAGAAGTGTGCATAAGAAATATGTAAAGGGAAAGAAGTGTGCATAAGAAATATGTAAAGGGAAAGAAGTGTGCATAAGAAATATGTAAAGGGAAAGAAGTGTGCATAAGAAATATGTAAAGGGAAAGAAGTGTGCATAAGAAATATGTAAAGGGAAAGAAGTGTGCATACGAAATATGTAAAGGGAAAGAAGTGTGCATAAGAAATATGTAAAGGGAAAGAAGTGTGCATAAGAAATATGTAAAGGGAAAGAAGTGTGCATAAGAAATATGTAAAGGGAAAGAAGTGTGCATAAGAAATAAACACATGATGTGTGAACAAGCCCTCGAGTTAAATATGTAAAGGGAAAGAAGTGTGCATAAGAAATATGTAAAGGGAAAGAAGTGTGCATAAGAAATATGTAAAGGGAAAGAAGTGTGCATAATAAATATGTAAAGGGAAAGAAGTGTGCATAATAAATATGTAAAGGGAAAGAAGTGTGCATAATAAATATGTAAAGGGAAAGAAGTGTGCATAATAAATATGTAAAGGGAAAGAAGTGTGCATAATAAATATGTAAAGGGAAAGAAGTGTGCATAAGAAATATGTAAAGGGAAAAAAGTGTGCATAAGAAATATGTAAAGGGAAAGAAGTGTGCATAAGAAATATGTAAAGGGAAAGAAGTGTGCATAAGAAATATGTAAAGGGAAAGAAGTGTGCATAAGAAATATGTAAAGGGAAAGAAGTGTGCATAAGAAATATGTAAAGGGAAAGAAGTGTGCATAAGAAATATGTAAAGGGAAAGAAGTGTGCATAAGAAATATGTAAAGGGAAAGAAGTGTGCATAAGAAATATGTAAAGGGAAAGAAGTGTGCATAAGAAATATGTAAAGGGAAAGAAGTGTGCATAAGAAATATGTAAAGGGAAAGAAGTGTGCATAAGAAATATGTAAAGGGAAAGAAGTGTGCATAAGAAATATGTAAAGGGAAAGAAGTGTGCATAAGAAATATGTAAAGGGAAAGAAGTGTGCATAAGAAATATGTAAAGGGAAAGAAGTGTGCATAAGAAATATGTAAAGGGAAAGAAGTGTGCATAAGAAATATGTAAAGGGAAAGAAGTGTGCATAAGAAATATGTAAAGGGAAAAAAGTGTGCATAAGAAATATGTAAAGGGAAAGAAGTGTGCATAAGAAATATGTAAAGGGAAAGAAGTGTGCATAAGAAATATGTAAAGGGAAAGAAGTGTGCATAAGAAATATGTAAAGGGAAAGAAGTGTGCATAAGAAATATGTAAAGGGAAAGAAGTGTGCATAAGAAATAAACACATGATGTGGGAACAAGCCCTCGAGTTAAATATGTAAAGGGAAAGAAGTGTGCATAAGAAATATGTAAAGGGAAAGAAGTGTGCATAAGAAATATGTAAAGGGAAAGAAGTGTGCATAATAAATATGTAAAGGGAAAGAAGTGTGCATCATAAATATGTAAAGGGAAAGAAGTGTGCATAATAAATATGTAAAGGGAAAGAAGTGTGCATAATAAATATGTAAAGGGAAAGAAGTGTGCATAATAAATATGTAAAGGGAAAGAAGTGTGCATAAGAAATATGTAAAGGGAAAAAAGTGTGCATAAGAAATATGTAAAGGGAAAGAAGTGTGCATAAGAAATATGTAAAGGGAAAGAAGTGTGCATAAGAAATATGTAAAGGGAAAGAAGTGTGCATAAGAAATATGTAAAGGGAAAGAAGTGTGCATAAGAAATATGTAAAGGGAAAGAAGTGTGCATAAGAAATATGTAAAGGGAAAGAAGTGTGCATAATAAATATGTAAAGGGAAAGAAGTGTGCATAAGAAATATGTAAAGGGAAAGAAGTGTGCATAATAAATATGTAAAGGGAAAGAAGTGTGCATAAGAAATATGTAAAGGGAAAGAAGTGTGCATAAGAAATATGTAAAGGGAAAGAAGTGTGCATAAGAAATATGTAAAGGGAAAGAAGTGTGTATAAGAAATATGTAAAGGGAAAGAAGTGTGCATAAGAAATATGTAAAGGGAAAGAAGTGTGCATAAGAAATATGTAAAGGGAAAGAAGTGTGCATAAGAAATATGTAAAGGGAAAAAAGTGTGCATAAGAAATATGTAAAGGGAAAGAAGTGTGCATAAGAAATATGTAAAGGGAAAGAAGTGTGCATAAGAAATATGTAAAGGGAAAGAAGTGTGCATAAGAAATATGTAAAGGGAAAGAAGTGTGCATAAGAAATATGTAAAGGGAAAGAAGTGTGCATAAGAAATAAACACATGATGTGGGAACAAGCCCTCGAGTTAAATATGTAAAGGGAAAGAAGTATGCATAAGAAATATGTAAAGGGAAGAAGTGTGCATAAGAAATATGTAAAGGGAAAGAAGTGTGCATAACAAATATGTAAATGGAAAGAAGTGTGCATCATAAATATGTAAAGGGAAAGAAGTGTGCATAATAAATATGTAAAGGGAAAGAAGTGTGCATAATAAATATGTAAAGGGAAAGAAGTGTGCATAATAAATATGTAAAGGGAAAGAAGTGTGCATACGAAATATGTAAAGGGAAAAAAGTGTGCATAAGAAATATGTAAAGGGAAAGAAGTGTGCATAAGAAATATGTAAAGGGAAAGAAGTGTGCATAAGAAATATGTAAAGGGAAAGAAGTGTGCATAAGAAATATGTAAAGGGAAAGAAGTGTGCATAAGAAATATGTAAAGGGAAAGAAGTGTGCATAAGAAATATGTAAAGGGAAAGAAGTGTGCATAAGAAATATGTAAAGGGAAAGAAGTGTGCATAAGAAATATGTAAAGGGAAAAAAGTGTGCATAAGAAATATGTAAAGGGAAAGAAGTGTGCATAAGAAATATGTAAAGGGAAAGAAGTGTGCATAAGAAATATGTAAAGGGAAAGAAGTGTGCATAAGAAATATGTAAAGGGAAAGAAGTGTGCATAAGAAATATGTAAAGGGAAAGAAGTGTGCATAAGAAATATGTAAAGGGAAAGAAGTGTGCATAAGAAATATGTAAAGGGAAAGAAGTGTGCATAAGAAATATGTAAAGGGAAAGAAGTGTGCATAAGAAATATGTAAAGGGAAAGAAGTGTGCATAAGAAATATGTAAAGGGAAAGAAGTGTGCATAAGAAATATGTAAAGGGAAAGAAGTGTGCATAAGAAATATGTAAAGGGAAAGAAGTGTGCATAAGAAATATGTAAAGGGAAAGAAGTGTGCATAAGAAATATGTAAAGGGAAAGAAGTGTGCATAAGAAATATGTAAAGGGAAAGAAGTGTGCATAAGAAATATGTAAAGGGAAAGAAGTGTGCATAAGAAATATGTAAAGGGAAAGAAGTGTGCATAAGAAATATGTAAAGGGAAAGAAGTGTGCATAAGAAATATGTAAAGGGAAAGAAGTGTGCATAAGAAATATGTAAAGGGAAAGAAGTGTGCATAAGAAATATGTAAAGGGAAAGAAGTGTGCATAAGAAATATGTAAAGGGAAAGAAGTGTGCATAAGAAATATGTAAAGGGAAAGAAGTGTGCATAAGAAATATGTAAAGGGAAAGAAGTGTGCATAAGAAATATGTAAAGGGAAAGAAGTGTGCATAAGAAATATGTAAAGGGAAAGAAGTGTGCATAAGAAATATGTAAAGGGAAAGAAGTGTGCATAAGAAATATGTAAAGGGAAAGAAGTGTGCATACGAAATATGTAAAGGGAAAGAAGTGTGCATAAGAAATATGTAAAGGGAAAGAAGTGTGCATAAGAAATATGTAAAGGGAAAGAAGTGTGCATAAGAAATATGTAAAGGGAAAGAAGTGTGCATAAGAAATAAACACATGATGTGGGAACAAGCCCTCGAGTTAAATATGTAAAGGGAAAGAAGTGTGCATAAGAAATATGTAAAGGGAAAGAAGTGTGCATAAGAAATATGTAAAGGGAAAGAAGTGTGCATAATAAATATGTAAAGGGAAAGAAGTGTGCATAATAAATATGTAAAGGGAAAGAAGTGTGCATAATAAATATGTAAAGGGAAAGAAGTGTGCATAATAAATATGTAAAGGGAAAGAAGTGTGCATAATAAATATGTAAAGGGAAAGAAGTGTGCATAAGAAATATGTAAAGGGAAAAAAGTGTGCATAAGAAATATGTAAAGGGAAAGAAGTGTGCATAAGAAATATGTAAAGGGAAAGAAGTGTGCATAAGAAATATGTAAAGGGAAAGAAGTGTGCATAAGAAATATGTAAAGGGAAAGAAGTGTGCATAAGAAATATGTAAAGGGAAAGAAGTGTGCATAAGAAATATGTAAAGGGAAAGAAGTGTGCATAAGAAATATGTAAAGGGAAAGAAGTGTGCATAAGAAATATGTAAAGGGAAAGAAGTGTGCATAAGAAATATGTAAAGGGAAAGAAGTGTGCATAAGAAATATGTAAAGGGAAAGAAGTGTGCATAAGAAATATGTAAAGGGAAAGAAGTGTGCATAAGAAATATGTAAAGGGAAAGAAGTGTGCATAAGAAATATGTAAAGGGAAAGAAGTGTGCATAAGAAATATGTAAAGGGAAAGAAGTGTGCATAAGAAATATGTAAAGGGAAAGAAGTGTGCATAAGAAATATGTAAAGGGAAAGAAGTGTGCATAAGAAATATGTAAAGGGAAAAAAGTGTGCATAAGAAATATGTAAAGGGAAAGAAGTGTGCATAAGAAATATGTAAAGGGAAAGAAGTGTGCATAAGAAATATGTAAAGGGAAAGAAGTGTGCATAAGAAATATGTAAAGGGAAAGAAGTGTGCATAAGAAATATGTAAAGGGAAAGAAGTGTGCATAAGAAATAAACACATGATGTGGGAACAAGCCCTCGAGTTAAATATGTAAAGGGAAAGAAGTGTGCATAAGAAATATGTAAAGGGAAAGAAGTGTGCATAAGAAATATGTAAAGGGAAAGAAGTGTGCATAATAAATATGTAAAGGGAAAGAAGTGTGCATCATAAATATGTAAAGGGAAAGAAGTGTGCATAATAAATATGTAAAGGGAAAGAAGTGTGCATAATAAATATGTAAAGGGAAAGAAGTGTGCATAATAAATATGTAAAGGGAAAGAAGTGTGCATAATAAATATGTAAAGGGAAAAAAGTGTGCATAAGAAATATGTAAAGGGAAAGAAGTGTGCATAAGAAATATGTAAAGGGAAAGAAGTGTGCATAATAAATATGTAAAGGGAAAGAAGTGTGCATAATAAATATGTAAAGGGAAAGAAGTGTGCATAAGAAATATGTAAAGGGAAACAAGTGTGCATAAGAAATATGTAAAGGGAAAGAAGTGTGCATAAGAAATATGTAAAGGGAAAGAAGTGTGCATAAGAAATATGTAAAGGGAAAGAAGTGTGCATAAGAAATATGTAAAGGGAAAGAAGTGTGCATAAGAAATATGTAAAGGGAAAGAAGTGTGCATAAGAAATATGTAAAGGGAAAGAAGTGTGCATAAGAAATATGTAAAGGGAAAGAAGTGTGCATAAGAAATATGTAAAGGGAAAGAAGTGTGCATAAGAAATATGTAAAGGGAAAGAAGTGTGCATAAGAAATATGTAAAGGGAAAGAAGTGTGCATAAGAAATATGTAAAGGGAAAGAAGTGTGCATAAGAAATATGTAAAGGGAAAGAAGTGTGCATAAGAAATATGTAAAGGGAAAGAAGTGTGCATAAGAAATATGTAAAGGGAAAGAAGTGTGCATAAGAAATATGTAAAGGGAAAGAAGTGTGCATAAGAAATATGTAAAGGGAAAGAAGTGTGCATAAGAAATATGTAAAGGGAAAGAAGTGTGCATAAGAAATATGTAAAGGGAAAGAAGTGTGCATAAGAAATATGTAAAGGGAAAGAAGTGTGCATAAGAAATATGTAAAGGGAAAGAAGTGTGCATAAGAAATATGTAAAGGGAAAGAAGTGTGCATAAGAAATATGTAAAGGGAAAGAAGTGTGCATAAGAAATATGTAAAGGGAAAGAAGTGTGCATAAGAAATATGTAAAGGGAAAGAAGTGTGCATAAGAAATATGTAAAGGGAAAGAAGTGTGCATAAGAAATATGTAAAGGGAAAGAAGTGTGCATAAGAAATATGTAAAGGGAAAGAAGTGTGCATAAGAAATATGTAAAGGGAAAGAAGTGTGCATACGAAATATGTAAAGGGAAAGAAGTGTGCATAAGAAATATGTAAAGGGCAAGAAGTGTGCATAAGAAATATGTAAAGGGAAAGAAGTGTGCATAAGAAATATGTAAAGGGAAAGAAGTGTGCATAAGAAATAAACACATGATGTGGGAACAAGCCCTCGAGTTAAATATGTAAAGGGAAAGAAGTGTGCATAAGAAATATGTAAAGGGAAAGAAGTGTGCATAATAAATATGTAAAGGGAAAGAAGTGTGCATAATAAATATGTAAAGGGAAAGAAGTGTGCATAATAAATATGTAAAGGGAAAGAAGTGTGCATAATAAATATGTAAAGGGAAAGAAGTGTGCATAATAAATATGTAAAGGGAAAGAAGTGTGCATAATAAATATGTAAAGGGAAAGAAGTGTGCATAAGAAATATGTAAAGGGAAAAAAGTGTGCATAAGAAATATGTAAAGGGAAAGAAGTGTGCATAAGAAATATGTAAAGGGAAAGAAGTGTGCATAAGAAATATGTAAAGGGAAAGAAGTGTGCATAAGAAATATGTAAAGGGAAAGAAGTGTGCATAAGAAATATGTAAAGGGAAAGAAGTGTGCATAAGAAATATGTAAAGGGAAAGAAGTGTGCATAAGAAATATGTAAAGGGAAAGAAGTGTGCATAAGAAATATGTAAAGGGAAAGAAGTGTGCATAAGAAATATGTAAAGGGAAAGAAGTGTGCATAAGAAATATGTAAAGGGAAAGAAGTGTGCATAAGAAATATGTAAAGGGAAAGAAGTGTGCATAAGAAATATGTAAAGGGAAAGAAGTGTGCATAAGAAATATGTAAAGGGAAAGAAGTGTGCATAAGAAATATGTAAAGGGAAAGAAGTGTGCATAAGAAATATGTAAAGGGAAAGAAGTGTGCATAAGAAATATGTAAAGGGAAAGAAGTGTGCATAAGAAATATGTAAAGGGAAAAAAGTGTGCATAAGAAATATGTAAAGGGAAAGAAGTGTGCATAAGAAATATGTAAAGGGAAAGAAGTGTGCATAAGAAATATGTAAAGGGAAAGAAGTGTGCATAAGAAATATGTAAAGGGAAAGAAGTGTGCATAAGAAATATGTAAAGGGAAAGAAGTGTGCATAAGAAATAAACACATGATGTGGGAACAAGCCCTCGAGTTAAATATGTAAAGGGAAAGAAGTGTGCATAAGAAATATGTAAAGGGAAAGAAGTGTGCATAAGAAATATGTAAAGGGAAAGAAGTGTGCATAATAAATATGTAAAGGGAAAGAAGTGTGCATCATAAATATGTAAAGGGAAAGAAGTGTGCATAATAAATATGTAAAGGGAAAGAAGTGTGCATAATAAATATGTAAAGGGAAAGAAGTGTGCATAATAAATATGTAAAGGGAAAGAAGTGTGCATAAGAAATATGTAAAGGGAAAAAAGTGTGCATAAGAAATATGTAAAGGGAAAGAAG